>PVKM010010149.1:0-35448 GCA_004027735.1 Carollia perspicillata | reverse complement strand
GGGTGTAGGCCAGGTCTCCAGTTGGGAACTTGGGAAAGGCAACCAATCAATGTATTTCTCACACACCAATGTTTCCCTCCTGTTCTCTCTCTCTCCCCCTTCCTCTCTCTCTAAAAATAAATAAATAAAATCTTAAAAAATAAAAACCTGAACCAACATATATACGTATATTTATGCAAGATCACCGAACAGGACAGGAAGGTGATGTACCAAACTACTTCAAATCTGTCTCTGGAAGGTGGGTGGGAAAGTGAAGGGGGACATTCATGTCAAATACTCTATCACTGAAGTCACTTACAGAAGACTATATTCATAATTTACCAGTACTTATCTTCAGTTTGATAATACTGAGCAAGAGAGAAGAGGAAGGAAGAGAGGGAGGGGCGGAGGGAGGGAAACGAAAAGAGAGTGAGTAGCTGAGCCCTGAACTTACAGATGTCTAAAGGTAATATTAGGCTGGTAAATTTACTGGCAAACACTTCCTTTCTTTAACTCCCCATGTACCTTTACAATAAGCCCTCATTAAACAAGGTAATCTGAAAGTAGTTCTAGTGCTTGCGAGCTAAAAAAAAAAATAAAACCCTAAAAAACAGAGATATAAATTCTTTGCACAGCATTAAAATGAAAAACATTTAAATTTATTTAAATAACTCTAATTTAAACTTTAAGAATGCTAAGAACCATTTTTAAATCTACTTATTTTCATACCTACACATTCAACTCTGGAACTTAGAGTCTAAGCATAAATTACTTAAAAATAATAAAAGCAACGTGTTCTATTATGTGACTATATATAGCTTATCATGTGCCAAGTATGTATGTATGTGTATGTATACATTATATGTACGTATACATACTATATGTACATATATTATAACTACATATAGTGATAATATACATTTAAGTATCAAAAGGGGTCTGTTATAAAATGCGACGAGTACCATCATCCTTATTGTACCGAGAAAACTGAGGTGCAGAGAGCAGAGAGGCTCAGCGACTTCCCCACAGTCACACGAGTAGTCAGGGAGGGTCCGGGGGTACACACAGGCAGTCTGCCTCCAACGTCATACTCTTAACTACTGCATTGAATGGGCCTCTCCTTCACTTCCTGTGTTTCCCTTGGATTCATCCATATCCTCAGGCCACTATACATTGCCAAACAATATATTTTAAAAATAGTTTAATTTAAAAAATGCCACCTTTGACTATTTCTGAAAATGGAAATCTTCATGACCCTCATTGTCCCAGGAACATGCAACAGATGAAGAAACCTCTCCTCCACTGCATTTTCAACTCTGGTCATATTCAGATTAGACGAAGCAACAAGAAAACTGTTCCAGCTTCATGGTATCAGCCAAGAGAAACCATCCTCAGGACCAGCTGCCAACAGCATGCCCTTCAGTGTTTGGCCAGGCCGCTGAGGCCCAGCTGTTCTGTCAGCCTTCCTCATACACTTTGTTGACAAAGAAGAGGCCCAATTAATTTTTCAAACCGGCAATATGAGCTGAAACTTATTCACCTGCAAACACATGAATTGCTTCTAGGAGTGAAGAAATAACAATACTGAAACAATAAATTTTTGTGAAGTTCAGAGCACGCTGAGACATTTCCAAAAGCGAACTGCGTAGGAAAAATGAGTAAGGCAATACTCTACTCCTTTGTATCAGAACTTATATTAGATCGGCCAGACATCCGAAGGTGCACCCCAGCATGAGAGGGAAGATGCATGGAGAAAATAAGAAATGTCGAATATTAAGGGAATGTAAGGGTGGAGGTTGAAGGAGCAGAACAGCTGGGACAACTTAAAATCGGAGATGAGTTGCATTTGTAAGTAGCATTTGGAGTTCCGAATGCAGAATGTGGCACACTCAGTGTGGGAATAATGCGAGCATCGGTGAGTCTTCTCTTGCCACAAATTTCCTCTCATAAAACAGTTTGTGGCTTCTTTCAGGTTTGTTTGGGCTCTCTTATTTTGATCCCAGCTTTCTGATTCTGGAATTCTTATTATATATATATACAAAGAACTTATAATCAAATGATAGCTATACTAAATTTTCTTTGAGATAATATTCTCAAGTTAATGCTATTTTTTAATTTTAGTGAAATTATTTTCACTGGACTCCATTGATTTCTGTATAAATTTTAAAATAAAAATCCTTTCCACGTTAGCTTCTCTGTCTATATCAAGTTTTAACAATTATTATTTATGTTCTTACATGTTCAGGTTTGCAATTTTTTTTGCCAAGTCTGATTATATTAGGTCAAATTTGTAGAAATCAATTTTATTAAGACAATTTATTCTTTAATCAATTTCCAATTAATAGCAAATGTTATAATGTGCAGTTTTAGCCATTATAAATTATAATATTTTAAATATTTTTTCTAGGTTACTTTTTTAGTTTTCCATATTATCAACAGCATGAGTTTTATAAAATATATTTTACCATACTTATTTTTATTTTTCTTCAGGGTCAAAATGGTAGAATCATAACATTCTTGAGTATTGAGCTCTAAGGAAGGTCATAGCAAAAGACAAGCTTAAAACAACAGGTCATGAAATCTCCACATTGCTCTTTTGAATGGGATTTACCGGCCTGACACAGGTTTCAGGGGTACGGTTCGATAACGAATCCGGTGTACAGTGTACTGTGCGTTCACCACCCCAGTCAAGTCTCCTTCCGTCGCCCTTGGACCCCCCTTTCCACATCGCCCTTTACTTTTCCCTAGGTAGTTGCGTTATCTGGATCTTTTTACATAACACAACAACTTAAAATATGTAACTTTGTCTACCAAACGAGACTTTTCCATCATAGTGTTTGTGTTTATTACCAATATATGCTTTGAACTAGCCAGGTTAAACACAGAACTAAAAATTGGCAAATCATGAATAAAACATCCTGAATATTCTGTACCTGAAAAAATTTTCATTATAGACACATAGTTTTCCATATTATCTTATAGTAACCCTTTCTTTGACTCCTACAAGTGTTTTCTTTGCTTATTGTTTCTAATTTTAGTGCCCTCTGAAAGGTTCAGTATCTGTTCCTGCTAATAAATTAGCTTTAAAAAGCAGTAAGCCATGATTCTGAGTGTCTGAATGCATATAACACCTACAAATATTTGTTTTCCAAAATTTTCTATGGATACAATGAGTAGGTGTAAGGAAAGTACATGTGACCTGGTGCATCACCGTTTCCCGAATAGAGGCCTCCTCAACAGAAATTAGTTTATCATGAGGTCATGTTCCACATTCTAAAATAAATGAATTGCCACACGAATTGTTATCGTACTAAGATATGGTTGCAGTTTTCTTTTTACCAGCTTTCTTAGAAATGTCTTCCGAATTTCTCATCATACCAAACCAAAAATCTGTTTTTTCAATCCACACGAACACTTCAAGGTTGAATGTTCAGCAGTCACCATCCTTATACTGTATTACACCCCCTACCTGAATTTCACACACACACACACACAAACTGAAAGAGAGTTTTCCCCAATGTCACGGTTCAGACTCACCTGTGGACGTGGGTGTCCAGTAACCAGACAGGTCAATTCCAGGGTTTCTCCTTCCCGTATAGTGTAGACTCTCTCAGAGTAGCGCTCCTCCTCAATGTTACAAGCCAAGCCCGAATGGACAATACGAACTGTGGGGGGAGCTGTGGAGTCAGGAAGAGAGACAAGATACAAAAAAAAGATAAGTAAACCATCTTCCCATAAATCATCCTCATTGCAAGAGCAATTCTTATTAGAATTTACCAGAATCAAATCCATCAATCTTAACACTTTGAGAATCCCTGAAGGATTAAAAATTTCGTTGGACAGAAAGTTGGAATTTATTTAAAAGTCACCAAGACATTCTGAATATGTCAAGAGGGAATAGAGTGGTGAGAGAAAACTGGTAACTCGAAAAATCTCCGTTATTACAAAAATACATGATAAAGTTTGATGCAAAAATGTGCAAGGTCCCCTTCCTCTCTGAAATGCAAATTTTAATATAGTAAAGGGTGTTGTCCAAATACTAGGTAGTGCGAAAGGAGACATTGGTAAGAAAAGAAAGGAATTGAAGTGAAGAGGCTGTCATTTTTCTACTAATTTTATAAGCCCTTTGGTGCAAATAGGAAGCTAAGCAATGAAAACATTTGATTATCAAGAGCTGAAGACTTACTTAGTTTTCAATTTTTATAGACTCCTGTATTGACATGAGCAAAAGATGATCATTGAATTAAGCCACTGACAAAGTCAATAAATCATTGAAGCCCAAGTATAAAATTCTTATTCAAAAGAGACTTAGTTCTCACGAAGCTGACCAGTATGAACAATTCTCTCCTATTTCAGGGCCACGCAAGTCAGCAAAACTTGACCAGCTCTCATGGGTTCACACAACGCTGCAAAGCCACTGCATGCAAAACTCTTCAGGTCATGACAAACTTAGATAGTAAGATATATCCTGTCATCGAGGAGATTACCATCATTTACTAGCCGCAAAATGGAGATCATTCCCTTTTGTGAATGCATATTTTTGTTTATAATGTATTTGGAAGTGAAGGAGAAACTCATCTTAATCAAAAGCCAGTGGAAAGGCTATATATTCTGACATGTTAAAGACAGTAGTAATGCCAAGAATTTCCTGGTAGCAATCTCAGCCTAAACAGCAGTAGTATTAATAGAGGCTGTGATTGCTTACAAATTAAAGCGTGCATGTTTGAAAATTTTATTTTAACTCTGAAAGGATCATTAATTCCACAAAATTTGAAAGTAAACTTGGCGATTCAATGGAAGAGACAAAATGATTTTATAAGTCTAACTTATGGAAAAACTTCTGGGAAAATCTAAGTTCTGAAAACTTAAAAACAGAGATTCCACTATGTAATACCTTATTGTATATGATGGAAATGTACAGAACAAATAGATTTTAATCACAGAAAAGGACATATTTTAATATTATCCTTCTCAATTTCAAACAGAAACTGAAAGATAGAAAAGGTACTTATAAATAATAAAACAACTGATAATTTTGATATCTTTCTGGATACCCAAGTAGAGTCCTGTTCTCCAACTTTCAAATTCAGAATTCCACTCTCCAATACTCAGCATCAAATGACATGCAAAAATTTCCAACAGTAGGATATGAATGGAGGGTATTTCTAGAACAGTAGTTCCTGCATTCAGTATGCACAAGAAACTGTCCGGGAACTCAGAGGCATACACAGAGAACCGTATGTGTGCAGAAAACCCCAGGAATCTGCATTTCCACTAAACATCCCCAGTAATGACATAACAGCGCTACATAGATCAGGTTATCAGAAATAATTTTCTGGGTCTTATAAATACTTTGTTGACTAAAGTAAAACACTTGAATGGATAAAATATCCTTTTTTACAATTTTTTCAAGTAACTAAACTTCATACTATGCACCATTTCACTAGTTAAAAAAAAAAACTAAATGGTACTTAAATGAATCATTTGTTTTGTTCAATAAAATCAATTTATTAAACATTTTCCAGCATGTCTTTGGACTCTGTCTAGACACTGTACTAATTGGTTTAGTGTTGTGACCTTAGAAATCCTTATCATCAGAGTTTCTCTGGTGTCCTGATGCATTTCATACAGTGTTTCCTTCAACTCATGTCCTTCAGTGATCAAATTCAAACTTCAATCAGGACAAGTGATATTAAAGAGTAACCTATTTTAAAATAAATAGCTGCATACATATTAGAGAAGTTAACAAACTGATGACATTTAATCTATACTTGTAAAATAGAAATGGAAAATTGTTAAATAGAAAATATAGATGCATTACCTTGAAGTACATTTCTGTGCCAAATTTCGCTTAATAAGTGATGGCCCACATGTTTATTAATAGATCTAATTATGTAGTAACATGACATCCTTGCCAGACTAATTTACACTTGTTATTTTTGTTTTAATTTCAAGTCAATGAATAGTACTGCTATTTTTAAGATATATCTTTCTAAAGTATCATTATGCAAATAAGTAGCTTATTTAAACCATTTAAATTATACAGTCAGCACATTGTGTTCATTCACAAGGGTTAATTTTATGCTGTTTTTCTTCTACATTTTAACACATTCTTGGAAAAGGTAATTGCCTATATACTGCAATCATGAACCTACCACCTATTTTATAGGGGGTGAAGGAATCTCCCTTATTTTAAGTGTTGAAGATGTATTTTTTCCAGTATGCATTAAAATATACTCTAAATACTTTGGGTTGTGGGGAATGGGTAAAAAAAGTGAAAGGGATTAAGAAGAACAAATTTCCAGCTATAAAAATGGTCACAGGGATATAAAGTCCAGCATAGGGAATATGGTCAATAATATTGTTGTAAGTATGTGTGGTGCTAGATGGGTACTAAGAATGTGGGGATGATCACTTTTAAGGTATATAAATGTCTAATCACTATGTTGTACACCTCCAACTAATATAATGTTGCATGTCAACTGTACCTGAAAAATAAGTTTAAAATGTTTTATATACTATGCTCAGTATTTCAGCGGCTCAATTATAAAGTGAACATTTTAGAAGCTTCCATGAACTCCTTTGCTCTCCAAAAAGCTCAGCCTAAAAGGTCTTAGAGCTCATCCAGGTCAATGTTCTTATTTCCACATTAGGGAAGTAAAGTCTGGGGACACTGAAGGAAGCAGGACTTGCCATCCCAAAATATGCCTTGTGGGATATTGATCATTTTAGGCTGGTTATTTTTAAGAAACAAAGCCTCAGGAAAATCCATTGACCTCTAACTGCCCAAAGGACCTGAGATGGAGGACCTGCCCTAGGGAGGCACTACCATCAGAGGTGACTACAGTGTAATGTGAGCTTGTGGGTGATTGACAGGGAGGAGCCAACAAGGTCTTATTTGACCAAAGATTTCTCTGTGGCCCACTGTTAAAGACCTCCTTGCAAACCTTTGTTTACCAGACTTTTGCTTTAGTATCTCCATGTTAATTACCTTCTTCCCCTTTAAGTCCCAAACTACACCCCCATGCTTCTCCTTAGCTCCAGATGGCTCATAAGCCTTAATTCCAGATCTGTCCTAGGGTCTCACGTTCATATAGAATCCTTATATTTACATACCTAATCAATCTGGTCATTTTTCCTGCTAATCTGTCTCATGTCAATTTAATTATTAATCCAGCCAGAATAACTTAGAAGGTCAGAAAGAAATTTAATTTTTTGGCCCCCTTGACACGGTGAACTGGCCACAGGTTTGCGGCTAGTATGGTTTAAATAAGACCAGACCCAGGTCATTTGGTCTTTTCACTACTTCATGTTATGAAAACCATGTCTGATAGAATTAAATTAGAGTTCTAAATAACTCCCACACTAGACCTAGACTAGGTTTCAGGCATAAAAAAGATTGATAAACTGATCATAAAATGGTTACAGCACCATAACTAGATCAGCAATAAAAACAGTGTAATTGCTCTAAACTTGACCCATAAACACTGCCCCAATTCACCGTGCTGCCTCCAGTCCCTGTCACATCCATGACATCTTACAACTGCCAAAATCTTTTGGAATTTTTATTATCTTCGTATCTTTTTCCTGACTTAGAATCTGTAATGCCTGCCAATGACATTTCGGAGTCCGTATCCCCCTGGATGGCATTTAGGTGCTCTGCAAAGGGTCCTTCTACCGTCCAACCTGAGCTCCCGCTTCTCTATAGCATCAGCCTGACATCAATGGAAAGAAAGGGAAGGAGCCCTAAAATGTCTAAGACTCTTTGCTTATGATGGTCCTTTATCTACAATCATCAGGTTGATATATGGACTCATGTTCCTGGCACCTTCTTGAATTACTTAGCAATGATTTTCTTTTCTTTTTTTCCAGGAGTTATGCCCAGCTATTCTCATTTTCTTGCCATTCTTACTTGATATTAAGTTAGTACCTTGCCAGGAGGAGCATGCTTTTTGCATCCCATATCTTTTATTGGCATCTGTCCCATATCACATAATTCAAAGCACAGACTAGGTAGTCAGTAATTAATTTATCATTTGTTTTAGGAAATATCACTATTTGACACTAATCTCCTAGTTTAGATAAGTATCAACTATGGTGCCACTGTATTTACTCTCTTTAAATATAAATGTAATTTGCCATACTATGTCTGAAGCAAGATGCATTTTACCCTCTGCCTTTTTGGAAAAAGTCTCAATTCATCACCCTACAATTGGACTAAGGGTCATGATCTCCTTTGCCCTGTAGAGTCAGCAATAAATTAAAATGTTAAAATATTGCATGAGACTCATATTCATCCAAATGTGCTTGCAGTATACCAAATCTCATTACATAAAATCTTTCCTAACACTAATCACATCAACCCCCTTTGAGTAAGCTGTGTTTGGGTTCAAGAGTTCAGCCTAAAAGGACAAAAGAGAGACATTTTCTTGTCTTGTTAGAATATACTTTTGAAAGTTAAACCAAATTCTGTCTGTCTTCTGTTGGAAAAAGAATATAAATAAATTATTTTCTAGTGGCAACCACCAGGAACATGTTCAGTCTTTTATCTCGTATACAGACTTTCAGGCATATATTTATTGAGCGACCGCTACAGGTCATACACAAGGCTCTGTTCTGGGGACCTGAAGATGAATTAGTGCCATGAGCTGTGCCTTCCAGTTACAGCCTATTTGGTCTGTCCAATTTATTAAAAACAAAAGGAGAAAATGATTACGGTTGAGCAGGATAGGTACACTAGCAGCAAACAAGTCAGAAGCTCTGGAAAAGAACAAAGCAAAGCACCAGTCAGTCTGCCTGGGGGTTTCCACCACGTCTCACGAAGTCAGTGACATTTAACATAGTGTGGACAGACGCCTGTGGTGGGAACAAAAGGAAGAGGACATGGCAGAGAGAGGAAACAGCGTGTTCAAAGGTATGTTTATAAAAGACTGTGTGCGGTGTTTAGGAAATAACTACAGTAACATGCAGACCACGTAGCTTAGAATTTGCCCTGAACTTTGACACTGATACTACTCTGTCACCTTGCCATCGTGTCTCTAGACATAGGAGACAGACTGCCCAGTCCTGGGAATGGAAATGAGGAGGGAGACCCACCTTAGAAATCTTGTTAGACAGATTCGGTGTTGGCTGACTGTGGAAGTGAGGGGAAAAAACTTAAGATGCACTGAAATTTATACTCTGGTTAACTAGGTAAAAGAAGACAATTTTTAAATAAAAGATTATCTTGTAATCTCTATGATCCCTACATCACTGACAGGTGGGAGAGGCTTGAGATGGAGGGCTCTGAGACCAAATAATGGAGGGCTTTGTGGGAGTCAGGACTCAGAAGAGAACTGTGTTTGAGGGAGAAGCTTTTTCCAGTAACAGGCACTGTCCATGAAGCACACACCATTATTTGACAGTAATAGGTTTAGTACTAGGAGTTTCCTGTCTTCTAAGAATTGTAAAAGCTTTGTACTTTGGCAAATGCCTCAAATAACTGATCTAACTATTCTCTGGGAATTCAGGTTAACAGAAAAATTTTCCACTCTTCTACAGTAGGACACGGTAACTTATGGTCTTGGTGTATGTCACAGATCTCCTGGGATAGGTAGTGTGGAGAGAGGGATTCCCACAAGACCCTTCTCAGAAACCCTGGTGAGGGGATCAGTAAACCACCCTGCACCAGCGTCCCTCACACACTCTAGCTTCTGTGGAGAGAGACAGGCAGAGACGCAGAGACAGTGGACATCACACGTCTTACCGCTGTACCATGGCCAGAGGTAATAGAGGTGTCACCGTTATGTAACGACATTCCCTTAGCAGTCATTCAGCTCTGTACTTAAGACAGACATAACAATGATCCCATTTCCTTCTAACGTTCTATCAGTTTAAGTGATTATATGCCTTCATAAAATACTTTTCAGCCTTCTTTTGTTTGACATTTTATTTATTTTATTCTTAGAAAGAGGGTAAAGGAAGGAGAAAGAGGAGAGAAACATGGATGTGAGAGAGAAACATCCACTGGTTGCCCCTTGAACGGGCCCGACTGGGGACTAAACCCACAACCCAGGCCTGTGCCCTGATCCAGAATAAACCAGTGCCCTTTCACATTGCAGGAAGATGCCCAGTCAACCAAGCCACACCAGCCAGGGCCGCCTCTCAGTATTCTACACCTTACATTTAGCTCATGGGTATTGGCAATAATTAGTCTCTTCTGCCTATGGCATAATTTTTAATATAGCACAAGTGTGTAGTGCTTCTTTTTAAAATTCTTAAATTGTTATTCTATCACAGTTGTCCCAATTTTCCCCCTTTGCCCTACTCTGCACAGCCCACCGCTGTTCCCACAGTCAGTCCCCACCCTGTTGTCCATGTCCATGGGCCATTCACACATGCCCTTCAACTAGCCTCTTCCTCTGTCCACCATTATCCCTCTCTCCAATCCCCTCTAGTCACTGTTAATCTGTTCCATGTTTCCAAGCCTGTGGTTCTATTTTGTTCATTACTTTATTTTGTTCATTAGATTCCTCTTATGAGTGACATCACATGGTATTTGTCTTTCACCAAACTGGATTGTGTCACTTAGCATAACACTGTCCAGTTCCATCCATGCTGTCACAAAGGTTAGGAGTTCATTCTTTCTTTCTGTTGTATAATATTCTGTTGTATAAATGTATCACAGTTTTTTTATCCACTCATCTATTGATGGACACTTGGCTACTGTAAATACTGGATGGCTTGAAACTAGAAACTAACCTCAAGGAAAAAACTCAAAACATTCAAACATAAGGAAACTGAATAATATGTTATTAAATAATGAATGGGTTAACAATGAGATCAAGGAAGAAATAAAAAAGTACATGGAAACAAATGAAAATGAACACAGAACAAACTAAAACCTATGGGACACAGTGAAGGCAGTCCTGAGAGGGAAGCTCATAACAATACAGGCCTACCTAGAGAAGACAGAAAAATCTCAAATAAACAACCTAACTCTACTTCTAAAAGAACTAGAGAAACAACAACAAACAAAGCCCAGAGCAAGTAGAAGGAAGGAATTAATCAAGATCAAAGCAGAATTAAATGACATACAAACTAAAAAAACAATTCGAAGGATCAGTAAATCCAGGAGCTGGTTATTTGAAAAGATAAGCAAAATCACCAAATCTTTAACCACACTGATCAATAAAAAAAGAAAAAGGACTCAAATAAATAAAATCAGAAGTGCAAGAGGAGAAGTTACAACCAATACAACAGAAATGCAAAGGACAGTAACAAATTATTATGAACAACTATATGCCAAGAAGTTGGACAGCCTGGGTAAAATGGATAAACTTCTAGAAACAGACCATCTTTCAAAACTGAATCAAGAAAAAACAGAAAGCCTGAAGAGACTGGTAACAACTAGTGAAATTGAAGCAGTAATCAAAGAACTCCTGGCACACAAAAGCCCTATACTGGATGGCTTCACAGGTGAATTTTACCAAACATTTAAAGAAGAATTAAATCCTATCCTTCTCAATGTATTCCAAAAAATTCAAGAGGAAGGAAAACTCCAAATCTGTTTTTATGAAGCCAGGATGAGCCTAATTATAAAACCAATGCTTCTAAAAGATGATGTCTTCCATTCTTTTTACTTTCTCTTTCCTACCTGAGTTACCAGTTTAAGACACTGTGTGAATCTTCTCCCTCCTCCCTTTTCCAGAATGATCTCTCAGCTTGTTCAATTAAGTATTGTGTCTGAAGGCTTCACCCATAATTATTCCTCTTGTTGTTGACAATATCTCTGCCCTTATGCCCATTATATTACATATTATAATATCACGAATCCAGGTAGAAAAGAAGAGACTATAAAGATTTGAGAGACAAGGTAAAAAATTCAGTTTTAGGTACTGATAGTGATCTCACCAACAACTGACAAGTTGTTTCTGGACATAAAGATTTAGAGTTTTTAAATGGCAGTGGATGGCTGACAAAAATCTCTAAAATACAACATCTGGAGACAAAAATCTCTCAAATGTAACATTTAGAGCATAGAATAAGAAATTAAGGGGATAATGGCAGAACCATGAAAAATATAAATTATTAATACACAGATAGAGACTAAGGAATGATACTTAGTATAATTATAGAGTCAAACACTGGGAGGAAAACAAAAAATGTACTGCTTTAAAAGTTACACAAAGAGATGCTTAGGCACGGCGAAATATCGAACAGCATCCCTCACGACAGAGCTGTCAAGTAAGAGCATAGACAAAAGGTCATTCCCCGTGACATTCAAGGTGGCATCGGGGAATTTTGAATGAGATGTGGCTGCAGAGCAGTGGGGTCAGAAATAAATGAAGTGAGGTTTGTAAAGGGGAGAAAAAATGTCTTAGTAGGTCAAACCAAGATTAGGGGAAAAAAAGTGCTATTGAGGTTTACCAACATATAAAGAGAAATAGTAAGTGCACAACTCAATATTTTAGCAATATTGTAACACCATCTCAGGATTACAAAGAATAATTACTTACAATATAAAAAACAAACCCTAATGTTTGTATTTCGAACCTAACTATAACAGTTTGCAAATACTGTACTCTTTCCCTGGTGTGCTCTATCATTTTTTAAAAATCAAATTCCCTAAAATCTCACTTTCTTTCTATTCTTTCTTTTTGTTTTCTATTAGTTTAGTATTTTACAAGTTAAATTTTACCGACTTCTGTAGCACATATGCAGAAATCTCTCAAAACTGTCTAATTTTTTCTGTAAACAAAGTCAATCAAGGTTAATCCCTACAGCATATAAATATGTTTACTCTCCTGCATTAAAAAGATAGAGACAAAATGACATTTATCTTCCCATCAACAATCCTCCTCTTATCTCTGCTTTGCAGTCTGGTGATTAGAAATAATGGCCACACTGTAAGCCACACGTCTGCACCTGATTGGTCACCCTCACCCCACAGCCATCTGGTTTCTGCCCTATCATGTATAGGTTAAGAAAATAATAAACAAGCAGAAAATAGATCACTTTGGTAAGCTACTAACTTTTTGTCATTGTTTTGATGTCTTATCTCTCCTTCAGTCTTAGTTTAATGGACTTTGCTTCCATGCATGTGTAAGGAAGTCTTAAAATTATATACTTACGCTACACTTAAAACAATATAGACAATTAGAGCTGCCCTTTGAACAACATGGGTTTAAATAGTGCAAGTCCACCTATTTTTTTCAATAAATAAAGTTGGCCCTTTATATCTGAAGATTTTGTATTTAGAGATTCAACCATTTTGAATCTGCCGATGAGAAAGACCTACTGTGGTTAGGTTTGGGGGGAGTCAAGTTATATGTGGGTTTGCAGCTATGTGAGGGGGGGTGGATGTCAGCTGCTCGAGCCACATTATTCAAGGGTCAGCTGTATTACATCCCACTATTATACTTACCACCATAAAATATAAACACGTTTCTAAATATGCACATAAGCAAAATAACCAATCTGTATTGAATATTCCAATAATTTCCTTAAAAATAAAGTTAAAATCCTCTGTCATTACCATTTTAACCCTGAGTAGGACAATACTATAACACACAAACAACATAGAGATTATTTTCAATCAGCTTTTAGCTCATTTGAGTTGATTGCTACCAGTGGCCATTTTGAACTGACTATGATTTCAGCATTAATGTAAACTTATCTCCCCACCCCTACTCTCTCCGGTCCCCATACCAAGTTACCACTGTATTTCTGTCCACTGAAGGGGAATAATGTTTTATCTTTAATTTGATGAGTTATAAAATGAACATGCTAAAGTTCTGTTGATTAGTCTGGACTTAATCAAAAAAGATAATTTCTACCTCATACGACTTTGGTAGAAATCTCTAAACCTGAAAGGTTTTGAACATCTTTTGATATTTCCTCAGCATATGGTGAGCTGCATTGTTATAAATTAATTGAGCCACCCTAAGACTCTACAAAATCCAAAGTACGGTAAGAAAATTAAATCCTGAAGCCACGGACTTTAGAAAGCAGCTATTATTGTTTCCTAAATAACAGAGGTTGATACGAGTTTTATATCAGTGTTAGATAAGAAGTTAAAGCAACGAGATTTATTTATTTATTTATTTATTTATTTATGGAGAAAGGGAGGGAGGGAGAAAGAAAGGGAGAGAAACATCAAAGTGTGAAAGAAACATCGATTGGTTGCCTCTCACACACCTTCAACCAGGGACCTAGCTCACAACCCAGATGTGAACCCTGACCAGGAACTGAACCAGTGACCATTTGATTTACAAAATGATGCTCAACCCACTGAGCCACACCAGTCAGGGCAAAGAGTTTAATTTTTAATTTAAACTTAAGTTATCTCAGCTTTGCACAGTGGCCATATCATATAGCCAATGAGGTTTATCTGAGACACGATTATTGCTAATTGTAAACTTAAGTCATCTGTAATATGCAATATATACTATTTAAGACAACACAAAGTTTGTCATCAAAAGAAAATGACATTCACTAACAATGTAATTACATTCATAAGAATACCAATTAAGATCTAAGATGGCGGCAGAGTGGGAGGAAGCTACACTGACTTCCTCCCAGGACCAAACTGGAATAACAATTAAATTATAGAAAATATCATTATGAACAATCAACCGAAGACTAGCTGGAGAGGAGCCTTATAACCAAGCACATACAGAAGAAACCACACCACCACATCGAGAGTGACAGGAAGAGCAGAGGTGTGAGAGGCCTGGCTAGCCCCTCATGGGCAGCAGCTGAAGTTCCAGAGGGATATTTCAGGAGCTGGGGCTTCCCCCCTGAAAAGAGCAGGATCTAAACACCAGAACCAGGAAAGGTACCCGTATAACATCTTGCTGTGAAAAGCAGTGGGTTTTCTGTCTTCCAGCAAAAGACAGCTGGAGATGTAGACATGCTCTTAAAGGGCCAACACACAAAATTTTGTGTGTAGCCCATCATCCTGGGCATGGGCTGAGGGAGGGCAGAGCAGACTAGAACCACGGGAGGAGAATCTGGGGTCGGTGGCTCTAGGGAGAGAGCTGAAAGGTCAGTCACCGGGATTGCTGTGCTCAGTCAGTTCACATCCTAAAGAAGATGTCTGTCTTAGGCACAGCACTATCCTCACAGCAGTTATCAGCCCGGGGATAAGCAATAGCCCCACCCACAGGAATTGCTCTTACTCACCCATTAAGCTTAAGCCCTGCTGAGTAGTAGAGCCACAGGCTCTTCCAGTAATGAAGCCTGACAGATGTACTGCAGGAGGAGGTGGATCTCTGGGTGCTCTGAGACTTTAGCTGACCTCTGCCAGGGCTGAAACCTTGTAAAGCCAGCCCGGATGTGCAGCTTTGTCTTTTTCAAGTGCAACAAAGGCCAGCAGGGGGAGTCACAAGCTATGAATCACTGATAGCTCCAAACAGGCTGCCAAGAGCCAGGTACAGACAGTGTCTGACACAGGTCTGGACAAGGGTGTTAGCAGATCTACCTAATGCATAGAAAAATATAAAGAGGCAGCCAAAATGGGAAGACAAGTAACAGAATCCAAATGAAAGAATAAAAGAAATTTCCGTAAGAAGAGCAAAATGAAAGGGAGGTAAACAATTTATCAGACATAGAGTTCAAAGCACTGATTATAAAGATGCACAACAGCATGAAAAATGACATAAAAACCATAAAAATGGCAACTCAGAAGTAAAAAAAAATAACCTCTGAAATAAATAATACATTGGTAGGAGTAAACAAAGTGACAGATGGAGCAGAAGGTGAAATCAATTATTTAGAAGCCAGGGTGAAAAAAACAACACCCAATCAGAGCAGCAAAAAGAAAACAATTTTTGAAAAATGAAGATAAAATGGTGTTGGGAAATCCAGACAGCTACATGCAAAAGAATGAAACTCAACCACTAACTTACACCATACATAAAAATAAACTCAACATGGATAAAAGAATTACATATAAGTCATGACACCATAAAAGTCCTAGAGGAGAACGAGGCAGGAAAATTTCAGATATCCCAGGCAGCAATATTTGCACCAATATGTCCTCTAGAGCAAGGGATCTGAAGGAAACAATAAACAAATGGTTTCGTTAAATTAAAAAGCTTCTGCACAGCAAAAGAAAATCAGCAAAATGAAAAGGGAAAAATGATATTAGAAAATATATTTGCCAATGATCCCTCAGACAAGGGCTTGATCTACAAAATACATGAAGAACTCACAGGAATTCACACCAGGAAGACAAACAATCCAATTAAAAAATGTGCAAAGGACCTGAACAGACATTTCTCCAAGGAGAACATACAGAGAGCTCAGAGACACATGAAAAGATGCTCAGCATCACCAGCCATCAGAGAGGTATAAATTAAAACCACAATGAGATACCACTTCATACTGGTCAGAATGGCCATCATAACCAAATCAACAAACAACAAGTGTTGGAGAGGTTGTGGAGAAAAGGGCACCCTAGTGCACTATTGTTGGGTATGCAGACTAGTGCAGCCACTATGGAAAACAGTAAGGAATTTCCTCAGGAAACTAAAAATGGAACTGCATTGTCAACAGGCAATTCCACTGCTGGGATTATACCCTAAGAAACCCGAAACACCAATTCAAAAGAATCTGTGCACTACAATGTTCACAGTAGCATTATTTATAATAGCCAAGTGCTGGAAGCAATCTAGGTGCCCGTCAGTAAATGAGTGGATCAAAAACTGGTACATTTACACAATGGAATATTAAACAGCAGAAAGAAAGAAGAAGCTCCTACCCTTCCCCTCCTGGAGAGCATTATGCAAACAGAAATAAGCCAGTTGGTGAAAGATGAATATCATATGACCTCACCTATAAGTGGAACCTAATCAGCAAAACAAGAAAGCAAGGAAAATATGACCAGAAGAATAGAAATAAAGAACAAAATGACAGTGACCAGAGAGCGGGGGAGGAGATACCAGGAGAAAGAAGGGGAAGGTTCATTAATGAACATATGTAAAGAACCCATGAAAGGAGAGAGGACCCAAAACAACACAATCAGAAATGAAACAGGAGAGATTACAACTGACACCACAGAAATAGAAAGGATTGTAAGAAATTTCTACAAAGAACTGTGTGACAAGAAATTTGAAGACTTGTGTGAAAGAAAACATTTCTAGAAAAATATAATCTTCCAAAACTAAATGAAGAAGAGGCAGAAAGCCTGAACAGATCAATAACAGCAGATGAAATTGAAACAGTAATCAAAGAACTCCTGACACACAAAGGCCCTACATCAGATGGTTTACAGGAGAATTCTACAAAGCATTTAAGGAAGAGTTAACCCCTATCCTTCAAGACTATTCCAAAAAATCCAAAGTGATGGAAGACTCCCAAACTCTTTTTATGAAGCTAGCATCATTCTAATCCCAAAACCAGATGAAGACACAACAAAGAAAGAAAACATGATAATATCGCTGAACATAGATGCTAAAAATACTCAGCAAATATTGGCAAACTGCATCCAACAATACATTAAAAAGATCATACACCATGACCAAGTGGGATTCATCCCAGGGATGCAAGGATGGTTCAATATTTGCAAATCAATAATGTATTACATCACATAAACGAAAGCAAAGACAGAATCACATGATCATATCAGTAGATGTGGAAAAAGCATTTGATAAGGTACAGCACCCATTTATGATAAAAATCACTCAGAAAAGTGGGAATAGAGGGAGCATTCCTCAACATAAAATAGGGCATGTATAGGAGATCTACAGCCAACATCATACTCAATGGGCAAAAACTAAATCTTTTCCACTAAGATCAGGAACAAGACAAAGTTGTCCACTTTCACTACTTCTATTCAACATAGTATTGGAAGATTTAGTCACAGTGATCAGACAAGAAATGGAAATAAAAGGCATCCAAATAGGAAAGGAGGAAACAAAAATGTCATTGTTTGCAGATGACATCATAGTGTACATGGAAAATCCTATATACTCCACCCAAAAACTGCTGAATCTAATAAATGAATTTGGCAAAACAGCAGACACAAAGTCAATATCCAGAAATCAAAGGCATTTTTGTATGCCAACAATGAAACAGCAGAAGCAGAAATCAAGGAAAAAATCCCATTTGATATAGCAACAAGAAAAATATAATACCCAGAAATAAACCTAACCAAGGATATAAAATACCTGTACTCAGAAAACTATACAACACTGAAGAAAGAAATCAAGGAAGACACAAACAAATGGAAACATATACTGTGTTCATGGATCGAAAGAATTAACATCATCAAAATGTCCATACTACCCAAAGCAATTTACAGATTCAATGCAATATCCATTAAAGTACCAATGGCATATTTCACAGACATAGAAAAAATACTTAAAAAATTTATATGGAACCATAAACAACCCCGAATAGCTGCTGCAATTTTGAGAAAGAAGAGCAAAGTAGGAGGGATCACAATACCTGATACCAAACTGTATTACAAGGCCACTGTAATCAAAACAGCCTGGTACTGGCATAAAACCAGGCACAAGGACCAATGAAACAGAAGAGAGAGTCCAGAAATAAACCCAAGTCTCTACTGTCAATTAACATTCAACAAAGGGGCAGCAACATAAAATGAAGTAAAAATAGTCTCTTCAACAAATGGTGTTGGGAGAGCTGGACAGCTATGTGCAAAAAAAATGAAACTCAAGCACCAATTTACACCTTACACAAAAATAAATTGAAGGTGGATAAAAGATTTAAACATAAGCTGTGACACCATTAAAGTCATAGAGGAGACCATAGGCAGGAAAATCTCTGATATTTCACACAGCAATATTTTCACTAATATGTCCCCTAGAGCAAGGGATATAAAGGAAAGAATAAACAAATGGGATCTCATCTAAATAAAAAGCTTCTGCGTGGCCAAAGAAAACAGTATTAAAATAAAAGGAAAACCAACCATAAGAGAAAACTTATTTGCCAATGATAGCTCAGAAAAGGGTTTAATTTCCAAAATATATAAAGAACTCAAATGACTCCACTCTAAGAAGACAAGAAACCCAATTAAAAAATGGGCAAAGGACTTGGACAGACACTTCTCCAAGGAGGACATACAGAGGATCCAGAGACACATGAAAATATGCTCAGTATTGCTAGCTATCAGCAAGATGCAAATTAGAACCACAACAAAACACCACTTCACCCCAGTCAAAATGGCCATCATAAGCAAAGCACCAAACAATAAGTGTTGGAAAGGTTGTATATAAAAGGGAACCCTTGTGTACTGTTGGTGGGATTGAAGACTGGTACAACCACTACGGAAAACAGCATGTATTTTTCTCAGAAAACTAAAAATGGATCTGCCTTTTGGCCCAGCAATGCCACTGCTAGGATTATATCCTAAGAACCCTGAAACACCAATCCAAAAGAACCTATGCACCCCAATGTTCATAGCAGCACAATTTACAATAGCCAAGTGCTAGAAGCAACCTAGGTGCCCATCAGTAAATGAATGGATCAAAAAACTATGGTACACTTACACAATGGAATTCTATGTAGCAGAAAGAAAGAAGGAGCTCTTACCCTATGCAACAGCATGGATGGGACTGGAGAGCATTATGCTAAGTGAAAAAGACAAATACCTTATAATCTCACCTTTAACAGTAACCTAATCAACAAAACAAATAGACAAGCAAAATATAACCAAAGACACTGAAATATAGAATGGGCTGACAGTGACCAGAGGGGAGAGGGGAAGGAATTTCAGGGGAAAAGGGGAAAGGTTTTCAGGAACAAGTATAAAGGACACATGGACAATAACAAGGTGGGGTGGAAACAGGAGGAAGGTGGAAAGGGCTGGGGGTGGCCCGGGATAGGGGTAAAAGGCAGAAAACTGTACTTGAACAACAATAACAATAAAATTAAAAAAGATTAAAAAAGGGCCCACGGACAATGACAACCAAGGGTGGGGATGGTGGGAGAGGTTGAATGTAGGAGGTGAGGGTGGGTAGGGCAAGAGGAGAGTAATGGGGGAAATGGGCACAGTTGTAATTGAGCAACAATAAAACACGGGTATTGTTTAAGGTACTTTTGTGGCAAATGAAGCATAACAACATCTGCATTGTATGTAACACCTGAAGAGAAGAGAGAGAGCAAGGAATCAAGAACATATTTGAGGGAATAGTGACTACCCTAATGAAGAAAAAGACACACAAGTCCAGAGGCACTGATTCCCAAACCTATTGGACCTATAGAAGCTCATGTCAAGACATTTCATAATTAAAATGTCAAAGCTTAAAGGTAAGGAGATAATCTTAATAGACACAAGAGAAAGTAGTAGTTATCTATAAGGGAGCTCCCATAAGACTGTCTCCTGATTTTGCAACAGAAGCATTTCAAGTCAGAAGGGACCGGCATGAAATATTCAAAGTGATGAAAAGCAAGGACCTACAACCAAGACTACTTTAACCAGAAAAGTTATAATTTTAAATTGAAGGAGAAATAAACAGCATCCCAGAAAAGAGCAAGCTAAAAGAGCTTGTTAACATCAAACCAGCTTATTAACATCAAAGAGCTTGTTAACATCAAACCAGTAACAAACCAACAAATGTTAAAAGGTTTGATTTAATAAGAAGAAGAAGGAGGAAAAAAAGGAAAAGAAAAAGAGGAAACTAGTTAAAAATAAAATTGTAATAAATATGTATCTACAAAAAAGCACTTTAAATGTAAAAGGTTTAAATGCTCCCATCAAAAGACATAGGGTAGCTGAATGGATAAGAAAACAGGACCTACATATGCTGTCTTCAAGAGACCAACCTCAGAATGAATGATGAACACCTAGTAACAGTAAGGAATAGAAAAAAGATATTTCATGCAAATGGATAGGAAAAAATCTGGGATAGCAATACTTATATCTAACAAAATAGACTTTAAAACCAAGGATATAGTAAGAGGCAACAAGGACATTACATAATGATAAAGGGACAACCGATGAAAGGACATAACCCTAGTAAACATTTATGCACCCAAAATAAAAGCACCTAAATATTATGTACAGCAGAACTTGGTAGACATAAAGGGAAAGCTTCACAGAAATACAGTCAATCTTTCTAAATCTAATCTAAAGTCCCCAATCTAAAATGGGGTTTTAACACCCCATTGACTTCAGGGGATAGATATTCTAGACAGAAAGTAAAAAAGGAGACTGTGGCCTTAAACAACACAGTTAGATCAAATTGATTTACTTGATATCTTCAGAGCAATTCATCCCAAACCAGCAGAATATACATTCTTCTCAAGTGCAGATGGAACATTTTCTAGGATAGATCACATGTTACGATACAAAACAAGTCTAAATAAAACAAGAACCTGATCAACAAAACAAACAAACAAATAAGCAAAATATAACCAAAGACACTGAAATTGAGAACAGGCTGACAGTGACCAGAGGGGAGAGGGGAGGAAAATTCATGGGGAAAGGGGAAGGGTTTGCAGGAACAAGTATAAAGGACACATGGACAAAAACAAGGGGGTGTGTGGAAATGGGAGGGAGGTGGGGAGGGCTGGGGGGTGGGCTGGGATGGGATTAAAAGGCAGAAAAGTGTACTTGAACAACAATTAAAATAAAAAAAATAAAGTTATAAACAAACAACAAAAAAGACAGAAATCACATCAAGCATCTTCTCTGACTATAATACTAAGAAACTAGAAATCAATCACAAGAAGAAAACTGAAAAATGCACAAAGACAAGGAAGCTAATACCATGGTATTAAACAATGAGTGAGTCAACAATAAGATCAAGAAAGAAATCAAAAGATACCTTGAAACAAATGAAAATGAGAACAAAACAACTTAAAATCTAAAGGACACAAGGAAAGCAGTCCTAAGAGGGAAATTCATAACAATACAGGCCTATCTCAAGAAACAAGAAAAATCTCAAGTGAAACACTCTAACTTTACACTTGGAGGAACTAGGGAAAGAACAACAAACAAAGCCTAAAGTGAA
This sequence comes from Carollia perspicillata, assembly GCA_004027735.1. Classification (NCBI taxonomy): domain Eukaryota; kingdom Metazoa; phylum Chordata; class Mammalia; order Chiroptera; family Phyllostomidae; genus Carollia; species Carollia perspicillata. The sequence goes on along the minus strand of PVKM010010149.1, from coordinate 13,507 downwards.
TAGAAGAAAGGAAATAATAAATATAACATCAGAAATAAATGTCATAGAGACTAAAAAAACAATAAAAAAGAACAATTAATCTAAGAGCTGGTCCTCTGAAAGATAAACAAGATTCACAAACCTTAAATCAGACTCATCAAGAAAAAAATAGAGAGAACCCAAATAAATAAAATCATAAATGAATGAGGAGAAGTAGTGACCTGGCTGGTGTAGCTCAGTGGATTGAGTGCGGACCTCCGAACCAAAGGGTTGCCAGTACAATTCCCTGCCAGGGCACATGCCAGGATTGCAGGACAGGTCCGCAGTTTGGGGCAGGTGAGAGGCAACCACACATTGATGCTTCTCTCCCATTCTTTCCTCTTCCCTTCCCCTCCCTCTAAAAATAAATAAATAAAGCCTTTATAAAAAAGTGGAGACGTAGCAACTGACACCGAGGAAATACAATGGACTGAAAGAAAATGTTATGAATACAACATAAAATTGAATAACCTGAAAAAAATGGATAAATTCTTAGAAACATAAAATTCTTTCAAAACTACATTAAGAAGAATCAGAGAATCTGAAAAGGCAGATTACACCTAGTGAAATTGAAACAGTGATCAAAAATCTCCCAACAAACAAAAGCTCTGGATCAGATGCCTTCACAGGTGAATCTTACCAAATGTTTAAAGAAGAACTAAATTCTACCTTTCTCAATCTATGCCAAAAATTTCAAGGGGAATGAAGATTCCCAATCTCTTTTATGAGGCCAGTATCATCTTAATTCCCAAACACGATACACTACAAAGAAAGGTAATTATACAGAAATACATCAAAAAGATCATACCATGACCAATTGGGATTTATTCTGGGATGCAAGGTTGGTATGATATTCACAAATCAATAAACATGATACACCACATAAACAAAATGAAGTTACCTTCTTACACTACATACAGAAATAATTTAAAAATGGATTAAAGATTTAAATGTTAGATCAGAAACCATTAAAATCCTAGAATAAAATCTAGACAGTAAAATCTCATACCTTGCTTGTAGTAATATTTTTTTCTGATATATCTCCTTAGGCAAGAGAAACAAACCAAAAATATATATAAAAAGGGACTAAATCCATCTAAGAAGTTTTTGCATGACAAAGGAAACCATGAACAAAATAAAAAGACAACCGACGGAATGGGAAAACATATTCACCAATACATCTAATAGGGGGTTAATATCCAAAATATATGAAGAACTTATAACCTAAAACACTAATTTGAAAGAACATAAACACTCCTATGTTCCTTGAAGCATTATTTACAATCACCATGCTATGGAAGCAGCCAAAGTGTCTATCAGTAGATGAGTGGATAAAACAACTATGAGACGTTTATAGAATGGAATACTACTTGGCTGTAAAAAAAAGAAAATACTTTTACCCTTTGCAACGGTATGGATGGACCTGGAGAACATTATACTAAGTAAAATAAGCAAGTCAAAGAAAAACAAATACCCTATGACTTCACTAATTTGTAGAACCTAATGAATAAACTGAAGTGACAAGGATAATGGGGGCAGATTCACAGATGGAGAGCCACATGACAGATAGTGGGGGAGAGGAGGATGGAGGAACTGACCAAAAACGAAAAAGGATTCATGGACATAGATAACAGTGTGGTGATTACCGGGGGTCAGGGTATACACAGGGACTAAATGGTAATGGGAAAGTATAATGAAGTTTAAATTAAAAAAAAAAAACCAAAGGATCCTGAAAGACCAATTCAAAAGAACCTATGCACCCCAATCTTCATAAAAGCACAATTTATAATAGCCAAGTGCGGAAAGCAACCTAAGTGCCTATCGGTAAATGAATGGATCAAAAAACTATGGCACATTTACACAATGGAATTCTATGCAGCAGGAAGAAAGAAGGAGCTCCTACCCTTTGCAACAGCATGGATGGAACTGGAAAGCATTATGCTGAGTGAAATAAGCCAGGCGGTAAAGGACAAATACCATATGATCTCACCTTTAACAGGAACCTAATCAACAAAATAAATAAGCAAGCAAAATATAACCAGAGACATTGAAATAAATAACAGATTGACAGGAACCAGGGAGGAGTGGGAAGAGGGATAATAGTAAAAGGACCATCAAGGAACATGTATAAAGGACAATGGGCAAAGCCAAAGGGGGTAGGTTCGAGGGTGGGAGGTGGGGACGGGTGGGACGGGGGGGCATGGTGGGGTAAAAATGGAGACAAGTGTACTTGAACAACAATTATAAAAAACATGAAAAATTTTTTTAAATTACCCAAAAAGCGAACAATCTAATTAAAAAGTAGGCAAAGAACCTGAATAAACATTTCTCCAAATACAACATAATAGATGATGAATAGACATATGAAATGATGCTCAATGTCACTGGTCATCAGAGAAATTCAAATTAAAACTACAATGAGATATTACTTCATGCTTGTCGGGTAGGCTATTATGAATAAATCTAAAACTAACAAGTGCTATTGAGGATGTAGAGAAAGGGTAATCCTTTTGCACTGTTGGTAGGCACACATATTGGTGTACCCAGTATTAAAAATGGAACTATCTTATGACCTAGTGATTCCACTTCAGGGAGTTTATCCAAAGAAACTCAAAATATCAATTCAAAAAAATATATGCAGCCCTGGCTGGTGTAGCTCAGTGGATTGAGAGCAGGCCTGCGAACCAAACAACTACGGTTCAATTCCCAGTCAGAACACATGCCTGGGTTGCAGACCAGTTCCCAGCAGGGGCGCACAAGAGGCAACCATACATTAATATTTCTCTCCCTCTCTCCTTCCCTTCCCCTCTAAAAATAAATTTAAAAAATCTTTAAAATATAAAATAAAAAATATATATGCATCCCTATGTCTATTGCAGCATTATTAGCAATAGCCAAGATTTGGAAGCAGCCAAAGAGTTCATCGGTAGATGAATGGATAAAGCAACTATGGTATATTTATACAAAAGAATATTACTCAGCCATAAAAAAGAAAGAAAGTCTACCCTTTCAACAGCACGGATGAACCTAGAGAATACTGTGCTAAGGAATAAGTCAGTCAGAGAAAGGCAAATACCACATGACTTTACTCATATGTGGAATGTAATGAACAAACTGAAATAACAAGCAAAATAGTGACAGACTCAAAGAGAGAGGGCACACTGTCAGCTCTAGGGGGTGGGGAGGTGGGGGTATGGGGCAAAAAAGAAAAAGAACTCAAGGACAGGGACAATGGTGTAGTGATTGTGGGGGGAAGCAGTGTGGGCGGAAATGGAAGAGGGTATAAGAGGGATAAATGGCAGTGGAAATATACAGTAAAAAATATACTATTGAGAACCAAATCAAATAAAAAGAATTTAAAGTTAAACAAAGCAGTAATACAACTTAAATTTTCATGTTAAGACAATGATAAAACCAATTTTGTTTTAACAAAAGAAACATCTTTAGCCCTAGGTGGTATGGTTGAGTGGATTGAGGGCCAGCCTCAAAGGGTCACTGGTTTGATTCCCATTATAGGACACATGCCTGAGGTGTGGACCAGGCTCCCAGTAGGGGGTGAGTGAGAAGCAACCACACACACTGATATTTCTCTCCCTCTCTTTCTCCTTCCCTTCTCCTCTCAAAAAGTAAATAAATAAAATCTTTTTTTTTTTAACAAAGAACTATCTTCTGTGTTGTTTAACATTTGTGAATGAAGGTGCTAACTTAACAGAAAGTTGAATATGTAACAGAAAAGTTTAATGTGACTTTTCCTCCTATTATTCTTAAGTGAAATTATATATTTTTTAAATTTGATTGATGAAGGTTACTACATGTCCATCTCTAGATTTTATTAGAATACCTTTGTTTTCATCTAGAAGCATAAGCTATTAATATCTAAGGCTAAATCTTCAAAGACTATTGGATGTTATATAGATAAAAAAACACAGGTTTCACCGAACCTAAAGTTCTCAACATTGTTTTTAAATACAGTATTTGACAACCTCTGGTATGTGTGCCAGAGAATATCCATGGGCCACCAACTCTGAAACAGCCATTGTGTTTTGTGTCTACGTGAGTGTGCCTCCCCAAGGCCTATGTTCTACACAGTATTTTTCAAGAGAAATATTTTACCTATACCTGAAAAATATCTGAAAGTCTATCAAATATTTTAGTAATCTCATATTGTGTTCACAAATGAATTGTGTGACCTAAGCTGGGTACCCCAACTTGGAGGTAAATATTAGGAAGTGCACTTTCTCCTTCTGGGGTAGGAATGTGTAATCCTTTACATAAGTTCCTGGTATATATTGGGTCCTGTGCTACATCCAGAATTATCTCCAACTGAACAATGAATCCTGTATCTATGTAATCAGTGAATTTTAGAAAACAAGAACAACAACAATAAACAACTCCGGAAATTTTGGAATCTAGCCCACAAACTGTTAATGACAGAAAAAGCTGAGATAGACACTCTTCACACTCTTCATACCATTTTTATGGGCTTTGAGTTAGCAAGGGCACAGACCGGAGGCAGAAATTACTCGAACGCCTCCAGGAGAGAAAAACATTTATTCTTAAAACCTTTGATTAGGTTTTCCTCCTCTTCTAAAAATCAAACACTGTCGGAAGCCATATATCATGTGGTCAGTGCACCAACCCTCTAAGGTTCTTTGAACCAAATCTTCCTACTCTCTTAGGAATTACCATAGCATCTCACAAGATCAGGACTCTGGAAGCTACACGTACTCATTACATAATTTTGAACCCCTGTAGACTGAATTTATACCTAAATAGATGTGGAGAGCAGAGATGATGTCGGTTCTGTCAAACAAGATAGCCACCAGGTCAGCCATGCTTAGAGCATGCGCAGCAGAGTCCGGTTCAAGAAGGAAACTACCTAAGTCATGCCCAGCATGGTGGAGTGTTCGAGATATTTGCACAAGTGACCTGAACAGATACTTCTGTGGAGGCGGAGTACTCCAGGATAAGCCCACCAGGAGCTCCCTGACAACTTAACAAGGGTCTAAAGACACTTATCAAGAGACTCAGACAGGTGGAGTACAGGACCCTCAAGTGCATAAGAAGTGGGGACCTCACACTGCTGCCGAGACAGCTGAGCTCCACACACCAAGATGCTGCTCCGCACACTGAGGATCTTTTGACTGCTGTGCGGGCAGGAGGCTCTGCCCTGCTGGACCAAGGAATTTATTTGCCCTGCTGCTGACCGAGCTCCATGAGAATCTGCCTTGCAAGACACTGACAGTACCCTTGCCCACCATACCATCTCTTGGACCTACTGGCTGAGAGTCTGGGACGCAGGTTAGATACCCCCCATTGATTGCTGTGTTATATTTGCCCTAAATTGTTAGAGTATGGGTAAGATATTAATGTATGTTACTCTACCTTAAGGGAACCTGTATTTCATAAAAGCTAAATGAAAAGCATAGTGACCCCCTGTGACTCTTGTTTATTCCTTGGTGCTGGGTTGCTCTGTAGGGAGCTAGCTGAGTGGTTGCCCAGCTGCCTTATAGGAAAGATTGTAACACAACGCCTTCTTAAGGACCCATTTGGGGATGGTCTCTGAGGGTACTCATGACAGAAGACTCATCCTTCTCCGAAATTAAGAGCTTTTCAGCTTTGTTGGAAAAAATTACAAAGCCCCAGAAAATCCTTCCTAAAATTAAGTTAGTCTCATCATTGTGTTCCAACCTTAATCACAAATTGGCTGTTTACAGAGATCCACTGTTTCTTCCAGTCTAGCTTATAAAGAAAAAAAAATAAGATTTACCACAGGATATGTAAAAAAAAAACACACACAAAAAAAGCAAAACCCAAAACCTTCAGTTTGCTTCTCCAAGAGTAGCAATGGCAGGTAGAGAATTCAGAGGACCTGGCCGGCTAATTACCCCATTATTTTCCCCACTGAGAAATCACTGCCACTGCCTGTGACCAGCCCCAACACAGACACGTTCTTCAGCAGGTCACAAAAATGCCTTTTGACTTCACAATACAGGAATCAATGTGATAGTGACATAAACCTAAAGTCTGCTTCTAAACTGGACGGAAGAGTGATTATCATAAAGCAAGAATGACTGTGACTCCACCAGGGCAAACTCTCATAGACCGAGGATTTAGCGAGTGCCAGGCACCAGGACAGTGCATGTTATTTCGACAATCTCCGGTTCTCTCTAAAACCCTAAGAAAAGTATATTTTAAATTTCCACTTGAACAAAATGAGACACAAGCGATGGTTAGTATCGAATGGTAAAAGTTTAGTTCTAACTGCAGTTCTGCCTTACATTAGAAACAAATTTTGTTGCATATATTATATGTTATGGTGATATATTAATATAATATCTTAAATACATTTATTATGCGAAACAGTTTCTTTTTGCTTTGTTGCAGCTTATTTCTATAAGGACATCTATGTCTTTAGAATTTAGGGGGAAAGAATAGAATATAGAAAGAGAAGTACTATTCATTTATATTGTTAGTCAAAAAATTATCTGTCTGGCACTTCTTCAAAGAGGACACACAGAGGATACACAGACACATGAAAAGATGCTCAATATCACTAGCTATAAACAAAACCACAATGAGATACCACTTCACACCAATCAGAATGGCCATCACAAAGCAACAAACAACAAGTGTTGGAGAGGTTGTGGAGAAAGGGGAACCATAGTTCACTGCTGGTGGGATTGCAGACTGGTACAACCACTATGGAAAACAGTATGGATTTTTCTCAGAAAACTAAAAATGGATCTGCCTTTCAACCCAGCAATTCCAATGCTAGGATTATCCCTAAGAACCTTGAAACACCAATCCAAAAAACGTATACACCCCAATGTTCATAGCAGCACAATTTACCATAGCCAAGTGCTGGAAGCAACCTAGGTGCCCATCAGTAAATGAATGGATCAAAAAACTATGGTACATTCACACAATGGAATTCTATGCAGCAGAAAGAAAGAAGGAGCTCCTACCCTTTGCAACAGCATAGATGGGACTGGAGAGCATTATGCTAAGTGAAATGAGCCAGGTGGTGAAAGACAAATACCATATGATCTCACCTTTAACAGTAACCTAATCAATGAAACAAATAAACAAGCAAAATATAACCAAAGACACTGAAATAGAGAATAGGCTGAATAGAGAATAGGCTGACAGTGACCAGAGGGGAGGGGGGAGGGAATTTCAGGGGAAAAGGGGAAGGGTTTACAGGAACAAGGATAAAGGACACATGGACGAAAACTAGCATTGGGGTAGAAATGGGAGGGAGATGGGAAGAGCTGGGGGGATGGGCTGGGATGGGAGTAAAAGACAGAAAACTGTACTTGAACAACAATTAAAATAAAATAAAATTTAAAAATTATCTGTCTGAAAAATTATTAGGATATTTTTATTTAAAATTATTTTAATACTGTGAAAATATCTTTCTGAATGATGAAGTATGAAACATAGGCTATTATAGTAAATATTATCATTCAACTTACATTTTTTTAATATTAGGCACTGATAGTTTATAGGAAATACACACAGGAGCTGAGAAAGTGCCTAAAATTGCTGCTCAAACAATTCCATTTTCATGAAATTTTGAAACTGGCCCTGTAGCACATCATGGGTCACCTCTGTGGCAATGTGGCATGGTGTCCCCAGGAAGTCTCTCAGCCTTCGTCTTCCAGGTCTCCTGTTAACTCAGGTCCCAGGCGCTGGGCTTCCCACGTCCCTCCTCCTCAGTCCCCTGTTTTCCTTTGGTTTGCCAGAGAGCAAGACTGTGCTCTCAACTTAAATGGATAAATATCCTTTCTAAGTATTGTCTTCATGAGTATATAATATTTGGTTCCGTGAATAAAAATGGGGAATTTTCAGTGTCACAAAATGTTTATTTTAAGATTTTATTTATTTATTTTTAGACAGAGGGGAAGGGAGGAAGAAAGAGAGGGGGAGAAACATCACCGTGGGGGTGACTCTCATGCACCTTCTGCTGGGGACTTGGCCTGAAACCCAGGCACGTGCACTGACTGGGAATCGAACCAGCACAGGCCAGCACTGAATCCACTGAGCTGCAGCAGCCAGGACATAGTGACACAAAATCTTCACATCGTAAGGGTGGTAGCAAGTCAAATGTGTGATGTACAGCTCTTAAGAAGTGCACAAGATTTTGTATTTAATTTTATATCCTTCACCTATCCTCTCTATTCAAAACTACAAATTAATGGTATTTCCCACAGTTTTTTGAGCAAAGTAATACATACAAATAATTATCTGTGGCCACAGGCTTTTAGTGTTAAATATGAAATTATTGTGCTTAAATTCTCACAGCACCATTCACCTAACTTTAATTTTAAATGTTTTGCTGGAAATTCTTCTAATGTTACACAAAAGAACTGATAAGATCATGTCCATCAGATGCTAAACCAAGTAAGTTACTCAGACTTAAATTAGTCCAGGTTTTAATAGCTGGGTCAGTGTTTTCCGAAATCTACTTCCAAAAACAGGTGACCCATACACATATTTGATGTTGTTCAATCTAAATAATTTTTTTAAAAAAACTTAACCATTAAAGTATCTGGTTTTGCTCAACATATGTGTAAAGATAAAATAAATAAATGAAATCTAATATTGTAGTAAGCATGAGGCAATATTTGTCGGACGGGAATCTTCAAGTTTTCTAAGGAAGCAGTTTGCCAATATAGATCCAAATGTAAAATGCACAAATGTTCTCTGAAATTTTTAAAAGATAATTTAGGGATAATTTCACAAGAGAAAAAAAGGTATGACCAAGTCTAACCACTTAAACAATCTTAATTTCTAAAACATCTGACAAATTATATAATAACCTAAATACCAAGCCATAAAGTACTGGATTAATAAATGGTGAAGCATACATAAATAGATTACTACCAATATAAAACAATGCAAATCTATGCTTATGACATGAAGGAAAATCATAATATGTTGCTAAAAATAATGTATATGGTTTGACCCTGTTCATATACCCTTAACACTCTGTGCCTAGAGACCCATATAGAAGAATGATAACCAGGATGCTAACAATGGTGAAATCTTGGGGCAGTGAATTTCTGCACATCTTTCTGGCTTTTTCTTATTATGGTCTGTATTTTTCTATTTTTCTCCTAATCAGTACTTTTTCATCCAAAACTAATAAAATGATCTGGTAGTTCTGGAGCCCTGTTCTACCTCTCTGACTATAACACTTTCTCTACTTTTACTTCACAGTTGGGCTAATTCTCTTAATCTCAAGATAAAGGAAACACTTGTCTATCTGTACCCACCAGGTTTTTCCCCATGTATTTCAGGCAATTTTTTAAAACATTGATTTAAAATCTTCTGACTTCTGAAATTGTGTTTCTGAACTTCAAAAACCCTACCCTCTTTCTGCCTTGTCAAGATTTTCTGAAGCATAACCACCACCTCTGTTTGTAACTTTGAAGAAGCTTTCAATTATTGTATAACTCTAAATACTTGTCACGCTCCAAGGGTAATAGCAGATTTCAATACCCCAGGATGCTTACTCTAACAGAGTCTCAGTAAGCATCCCGGGGTGTTCAAATCTGGCATCATCCTTGGAGCGTGACAAGTACTTCTTTTTATCTCCAAGATGCTAACGCAGATTTCTGCTCTTCCTTCTCCCAAGTTCCTTAATGAAACTCTTTAAAACCTCTGGCATTTTCCCACCCTCATTTTAACTTTTTTCCCAATTCATTTGTATAGCAAATAACACAATACATAAAACAATGAATGACCAAGCCCATAACAGTTCTGGTCACCTGTCCTGTCTACTTCCCAAGGCCCCATGCAATGAATCATCACTCGTGTATCATCTTACCTACACCCATGCTCACCGGCCAACTCTCTCAGAGATCTACCTCACAAATTTACAATACAAGGACAATTTTACATCATTAATATAATTTAAAGCAACAACTAAAGCAGTCAATATTTCGTGCAAAGAAAAATGGAATTTATTTTTTCAACAATAATTTTCTTCCACAAGTAATTTTCTCCCAGATCTGTTTAATGTTATTGGTAAATAATGAGCAAATATCTTCTTTTAATGAAAATATCTCTAATAATAAAGTAATTGAATCTTTTTAATGTTGCAAATTTAAAGTTTTGGGTTTGGAGTTGGATGTCCTCAGTGGGAAATACTAATATAAAATCATGAGTAATTTTACTTTCATAAAATACGAAATTGGAATGACACCACTTTCTACTTCATATTTTTATAGGAATCATATTAGATAATGCATATTTAGGGTTACCACAGTGCTTGGCTCACAGCACTAAGCATCAAAACTTGTAAGTTCTGTTGGCAGTCTGAAATCTCCATATGGAGAAAACATTGGAGGAATCATATCACTGCTGATTTAATAATACTATTGTTTATTAATAAAACAATTATAATTTCCTAATAATTTACATAAAAAACAGAACATTAGAAACAAATTATATTTTCAGAAATGACACCAGCTTTATATAAATTGTCCACATGATGAAATTATCAAATTTGTCAACAAACCTAAACTTATTTTGAGTCCAGTTGTCTAAGTAAATAAATAAAAATTATTGCTTAAAATTTCAACTGAAATTGGTGCTGTTCAAAAATATACATGGAAAATAATTCCTAAAAGGGTGAATATTCATTTAGTTAATATCACAAACCGTTTTTAAATAGATAAAAATAAGGGAACACCTAATGAATAACAAGTGGCTTTATTGCTTCAACAGAGAAAGCAGAAGGCTTTTGTCTAATTAATCACTATAATCAGTGTTCTTAGAAACAGTATTTTAATACTTAGAGTGCAAAGCATGGATTTGCTTCCCTATCATAATCTCAAAAGGAGCCAAACATGAGTAGAAATGTTAAAGATATATCAAAACAAGCTATTACAAAATGACATTTTCAATACTGACATTGCAACTCATAAAATGAATAGTGAAAGAATGACATAAGCCAAAAATGTTATTATGCAGATGAGTCCTCCAATTTAATTAAGGTGTAAGAATGAGAGACCTAAGAGTCTAATTCCAGGGCTTTTTTGACATGTGTCAAATGTTCCTTAATTTCCAACGAAAGACCTTTTTGAAAAGTTCTCAGGTTAATATGTTCCTATGAGCTACCAGTACCTTTAAGTGGTGTTTAGTCACTGACCTACATTGGCCTATCAGATTGTGACAGCAAATTAATGAACAGCTGCTCACAACAATGCAGACTGCAGCCACTAACCAAATACTTGGTAGGCCAACAAGTCCATTTAGTTTTTCTCCGTAAAATAAAAAAACATGTGTCATTTTCACCAATAACTTTATTGTTTTGGATATTTTGAGTAGGTCAGCTATCTTGCACGTGGTATAACTTTGATTGTTCTCAACGAACGTCTTGTTTTGATGGCTATCCACTTCAACTGGTGTACCCTGCCGTGAAGCACTGTCTAGCAAGAAATTTCTAGCATGGAACTTTACAAACCACCTCTGATACATTCGATCCATCACAGCACCTCTCCACGCTGCACAAATCTATTCTTTTTTGTATTGCAATTGTGTTTTTACCTTTCTTGAAATAAAAAGCATAATATGTCTAAAATGTTGCTTATTTCCTTCCATCTTCAATATTAAAGTGGCTATACAAAAATTCACCAATTTTGATGTTTTTTAAAACGCACGCTGATATAACAGCTGTCACAATGCAATCTCACAAAATTATTTCGAATGAAGCTAAAGACAACTAAGTGCTACTGGAGCCATCTTACAAAGAAAAAACAAACTCTTTGGCCAGCCCAACATTTAGAAGAGTACCTTAATAGCAATGAAACGTGAATATCTGTTTCTACTTCACATAATAAAAGACACCAAAAGAAAATTTGAGTATAATGATAAATAGCTTTCCACATTCAAAATATTCTTTAACTTAGAGTTTATTACAGATGTTACATAATTCAATTCTGAAAACAAACTTTGTCTTTCAATAGGACAAGAAATAATTACTTTTGAGAAATCCAAGGATAAAGTTTTTGACATATGTATACATATATGAATGAAAACCCTAAATTAAAAACATTTAACTAATGTTAATATGATGTTTGTCCTAGTTTTTCTTCATATGAGTGCAGGTTAAAACTGGTGATTTTTAATCATTCTTGAGACAGAGACTACTAATGGTGTGCTGTGGAGCTAAGGGTTTTTATACATTTTGGAAAAGTTAAAAAAAAACTTCCTGTACTGCTTATCAGCACTGAAGTCTTCGCCTAGAATGACTACATTTTCCCATAACATCATTTATACGGGGAAGGGCCTAGAGCGTATCCCAATTTGGCTGTCTAGGAAAAAGAGTGAGGTAAGGCAAGGCTGTAGCCTAAGCTACTCCAGCCTTTCCTCAAACAGTCTTACTCCAGGAGACACATACTTTAAGTTGCAGAACGGCACAGCTACCATCTCCACGATGACTCATACATTTGTACTGAACACAGACTTTGGCCCGGACCCAGGCCCTGTATGCAACTGCCCACTTGACAGTTCCTCCTGAATTCCCTAATACCCCAGTGTATCCAAAACCGAACTCATGACTCAATAAATACCTCTCTGTCCTCAGAAAATGTGTCATTTTCAGCCTTTTCTATGTCATTAAATGGCAACGTCATCAGAAAAATGGCTTATACCATAAACCTAGAACTCGACCTTGACATGATTACAAAATACTATTGATTTCCCCCTATGAATGGGTCCATTCCTTCCATCTTTATCACGATCATGCCATCCCAAGCCACTATTACCTCTCACTGGACACTCAGACTCCTTGCAAAAGTATCCTAACAATGACCCCGTTTCAGCAGTGCTTCCAGACAGCACACTAGTGACGTCTTGACATGGCCATGCAATCCCCTTACTTAAGAATGTTCAATGGCTTTCTAATGCTTTTAAAATAAAATTGCTATTATCAGGATTTGAAAACCCTGAAAGCTCTTCCTCTGCTTCCACGTGGCATTCAAACCCTCATCCTCCCCTCTTCCAGTCCCTCTGATCTGCTGGGTTTCATCCTGGCCCGAGGCCTTTGTACACATTGTTCCCCTCGGTTCCACAAAAACCTTCTATCTCATTTTAACCTGCCTGTCGCTCACTCAGAGCTCAGCTCCAGTGTATCCTCCACAGGGACACATGCCCTTGGTCTCCCTATATGACGTATTTTGCCATGTATAATGTGGAACTTTTTATCCACATTTTTGAGGGAAAACTAAGGATGCACATTATACATGGGTAGTGCCTAAAATGCCGTGTATCTGTTCTGCTGTTTTGTAATGATTTGTTACGTAAAATTTCTAGTACCATAATATGCTCAAAAATAAATGCTGAAATTCTTTTAATATACAGAAAGCAAGCATCTCAATGTAAATAAATAAAACATTGAATTAAAAATTAAAACAGAGTTTTTTCCCCCTGAAACATTGGACCAAAAATGTGGGCGTGCATTATCCATGGCAAGATA
>PVKM010010148.1:0-35419 GCA_004027735.1 Carollia perspicillata | reverse complement strand
AGGGGGCTAGAAAGAATTCAAAGGGATGAAAGGCAAGGACCTACATCCCAGATTACTCTTTCCAGCAAAGCTATCATTTAGAAAGGAAGGGCAGATAGAGTCCTTCCCAGATAAAGTCAAGTTCAAGTAGTTTATCATCACTAAGGCCTTACTATATGAAATGTTAAAGGGACTTATCTAAGAAATGGAAGGTGATCAAAAATATGAACAATAAGATGATAACAACCTCACAACTATCTACAACTGAACCTTAAAAAAAACAAAAACAAACTAAGCAAACAACTAGAACAGGAACAGAATCACAGAAATGGAGATCACATGGAGGGTTATCAGTGGGGAGGGGATGGGAGGAGGGGGGGAAGAGGTACAGGGAATAAGAAGCCTAAATGGCAGGTACAAAATAGATGGGGAGGTTAAGAATGGTACAGGAAATGGAGAAGCCAAAGAACTTACATGTATGATCCATGGACATGAACCAATGGTGGAGGGAAGGGGGGTACTGGGTGGAGGGGGATTAAGGAGGCAAAAAAAAAAGGGACAACTATAATAGCATATTCAATAAAATATAGTTTAAAAAAGTAAATAGTGATTAGTAATTTATAATTAGTTGTGTACATAATGCATTATCAGTAAAATTTTTCTATTTTAATTTGTTGGATGTAAATATGTTTTTATACATAGAAATGAATACACTTATTTATAAAGTTTTTATATTTAGCTTTTTGTGTGTGACTTTGAAATGCATATCCCTTCACTACATAGTTTTTTTTTACAAAGACTGCTCTTCTGTAGTGCAGTCTAAGGCTTTTGTTGGAAACAAGCTGTGTTTTAAATTTTACTTTTGAAATTAAAGACTAATAAAATGTTAGGTGATTTTGAACTTTCAAATTTAAGATACTGAGAATTTAGTGGCAGTGAGTTAGACTTCAGATGAGCAACAGCAAACCTGAGTATCTTTCTTGCCTTGGCACAGAAAGATTTTCAGGTGTCCTGCTAATTATGCGTCTCTTTCTATTTTGTTTTGTTTTGAGTTTTTTGGCATAAGGCAATAGGAAACTGAATCGAATAGTGATTTTCGTATACCTCCTATAAAGATGGTTATAACTTTATGTTTGAAAGGAGCTAAAAATCTTCCAATTGGTTAGTATTAGAAATGTGACCATATTGCACTTGATGTCAGAATGTTTCAGTTGTCTGTAACGAGCTGGAAGAAAGTTGTGTAGATTTTGTGGCTGACATTCAAACTTCTGGGGCCTGGTAGATTAGAACTTAATGACATTTCAGTGCCTTCTGTGTGCAGTTGACCACAGTATTCTCTTCCAAAGGGTAATAATATCTTTTGAATTCTCTTCAAATACTGTGGACTGGTGACTTGGAGTTTACCGAGGCCACGATGGTGGTGAGAGATGAAATGTAGCGGAGCCCCGTTCCAGCCGTCCCGTCCCCTCGTCATTGCGGTAGTGGGCCGCTTTGCCGAGGCTCAGACTCCTGTGGACAAGTGTGTCTCACTAAGCCGCGTTGTTTTTTTAACGTCTAAAATTTAATGCTTTGATCATAACATACTTTTTTTTAGTTTTTATTTTACCTTGATTAATACATGTTTGTGTTTTAGAGTAGTTTTAGATTCACTGAAAAATTGAGCGGAAAGTACAAAATTCCCATCTACCTCCATCCCTACCTGTGGATATAATATATACTTTTCAAACTTACTAATATTAGTTAATAAGTGGTACAACTATATTTAAAAAAGATTTTTTCTCCCCGAAGAATATCTTGTATTACTACTGTCTTTTAGACTGTAAATGTTCTTATAATTTTCTATGAACTAATTTAGAAATAGGCATAATCTTTCTGAAGATTTTAAATTAAGAAGGCAATTGAATGTTCTAATTCAATTTTACACAGGTTACATATCCTAGAATATTTGGAGATGCCAAACTCTTTGCATAATCAATCTACCAACCAGTCATTATTATAAAGGCATGTAGGTTAAGTACTAGTTTTACAGTTTGTCCTCTTCGGTCACCCTGTGCTTTGGGTCCTGTCACTGAAAAGCTGTTTTACAGCACCTTCTCTCTAAGTGACGCCGGCGCTCGTGCACACCTGCAACTTTTATGGATGTAAGAATTTCACTTATTTTAGACATTCATTTTTATCTGAAAATTAAGTGATAAGCAAAATCTTGATTTATACTCGAATTTTATCCTTTTATGTGGTTACATTCAACTTCTGGTAAATCTTGTATTGTTCGTTGGAAAACTCCGGTAGAAAAGGGTGTGGGGGTCATGGTTACAATTTCCTCTTTGCTTTAGCGGACAAAATTTGAGATGGGCATTCTTAATTGACATGGAACAATAGGAACTTAGTTTACCACTACCTCATTGGCTTAGACTTGTTTGATATTTTTGACATAGTTATCTTTTATTTGTTTATTTTACAGGAAAAGTACCTATAAGGTAATGTTCAAGTATACAAATTGGAGCCTTGATTTTAACACTATACTATTTCAACATTGGCAGCCAAAGTAGTAGATAACAAGAATTATTAGGAAGATCTTGTAAAAATATTTTTTCACACATGACCTCCAAGACTAACATAAACACACAATGTTTATGTTTTTTTTTTCCTCCCCAGTGTATTGGTAAAAATAGTTGCATTTGGTGATTTAAGAATGGACAGTTTAGAAATGGTTTTTTAGGGCATTTTCCTTTGTGACTTAGAATATCTGACATTGTTAAGACATTGTGTTTTTGAGCCCTAGATCCATACCAAATAATCTTTCAATTTTATTAATATAGTTATAAATTACTTTTATGTGATTTTAATGAGAAACAGCAGCATGACAGCAAACATCCTATTACATATATAATATTGCTTCATTTCCAGGGCTTACAGATTGGTACTCGAGAACTGGAAGAGATGGGAGCAAAATTTTGTGTTGGTCTATTGCGTTTGAAAAGACTGACATCCCCACTGGAATATAATATGCCTTCCAGCCTGCTTGACCTCGACAATGACTTGATTGACTCGAGCTGCAAAGTAACTAGGTAGGACGCACTTCCTTTATTCTGCTGTTACCTTGTAGTGTACGGTTAGACTCTGTCAAGTCAGTGCAGCGTGGGCAAGGCACAGAGATTTTGACAGCCAAGAACGTTTTTAAGATTACTGTAACTAAATTTACATATTACTATTTGTTCCAGATTGTGATAATATTCTTGATTCTTTTAACATTAATATTTGGACGAAATTTTAGTGAAGTGGTCTTATATTTTGAATGTTGTTTTTAGTGGAAAACTACTTATATCAGCTAATATCTAAATTGAGAGGGTTTGGAGTTAGGATTCATACTTTGAAAGTAAATTAATTCTGTTGCCGTCTACACACATCAGATAACTTTCTGACAAACTTCTGGTTTTATATATCAGAAACAGCTAATTTAGTATCCCTTTGAAAATTTAACTACATCTGCCAAATATTCTTCTGAATAGGTAAATTTTTGTCCCTAAAATTCAATATATACAACATTTGATCAGCTATAGAATCAGAGATAATTCAGTATCACAGTTCTTAATATCAGAACTTAGCATTTCATAGTTTGATGTATATGGGTAAGAACACTCCCTTTATGCAGAACCTTCATTTCAGTTTTTAGATATTGACTTGTTATCAGATTTAATTATTGCCATACTCTGTTACGTATACCAATTTGGCAGTTTCAAGTAGTGTAAAACGTTAATTAGAACTCTGTTCTTTATAGTGTGGTAATTGACAGGGTGGTCGCCTGAATTGTTCCCCCTGGAAAGTGCCTGCTAAACACTAATGGAGACTAACATAAACATTGGTTATTCTTTTAAGTTATTTCATGTATTCTTTTTCTTCCCCAGCTTTGTTGAGGTATAATTCCCAAATAACATTGTAAGATATTTAAAGTATACAGTGTGATTTGATGTATACATTGTGAAGTGATTTCCCCTATTGAGTTATTAACACATCCATCCGTTACCTCACATGTTGATATTTGTGTGTGTGCGTGTGTGTGTGTGAGAGAGAATATTTAAGTTCTACTCTGTTAGCAGCTTTTGGTTATCAGTCTAGTGCTATCAGCTGCAGTCACCATCACTTCTTCAGGCCTCATTCATCTTACAGCTGAAATCGGTGCCCTTTCACCAACCTCTCCCTGTTTCCCCACCCTCAGCCCCTGGCAACTGCTCTACTATGTTTCCCTGAGTTCCATGTTTTTTCTTTCAAATTTCACATTTAAATGACCCCATGAAGTGTTTTTGTTTGTCTGGCTTATTTCACTTAGCATAATGGCCTCTAGGTTCATTCATCCATGTTGTAGCAAATTAAAAATTTCCTTCTTTTTTTAAGGCTGAATAATACTCCATTGTATGTCTATTTACCACATTTTCTTTATCCATCTGTCCATCAATGGACGCTTAGGTTGTTTCGGTTATTGGGAACAATACTGCTTTGAGCACTGGTGTCCAGGTCCCTCTTTGAGATAATGGTACCGCTCCCTTTGGACAGATACTCAGAAGTGGGATTGCTGGGTCACACGGTGGTCCTCTTTCCAATTTCTTGAAGAACCTCCACATGGCTTTCCAGTGGCTGCACCAGTTTACATTCCCACCAGCAGTACACAGGGGTCCCTTTACTGCACATCCTCACTGTCATTTGTTGTCTCTTTGGGATAATAGCCATCCTAACACACATGAAATAATACCTCATTGTCATTTTGATTTGCATTTACTTGATGATTAGTGATGTTGAATGCCTTTTTATGTATCTGTTGGCCATTTGTATGTCTTCTTTGGAAAATGTCTACTTAGGTCTTTTTCCCATTTTTAAATTGGGTTACTATTTATTTATTTATTTATTTATTTATTTATTTATTTTTGGTTTTGAATTATGTGAGTTCCTTGTATACTTTGGATGTAATACCCTTAATAAGATAATGTGGTTTGCAAGTATTTTCTCCTATTTCATAGGTTTTGCCTTTCTTTTCATTTTCTTGATAGATTCCTTTGCTGTGCAAACACTTTTTAGTTTGATGTAGTCCTACTTGTTTATCTTACTTTTACACTTGAGAAAACTGGTGCTTGGAGACAGTGGCTTGCTCGGGGACACACAGTTGCTTAGTAGAAGCGTGGAGCACAAGGGGATTTCTGAGTCCGTGTGGAGTGTTTTGTTCCTTTTGCCTGTATAGGTAACAGCTGGAGATCTGCATTCCGACGTCCCAGATGTCCGGTCAGCTCTAAGAGATGTACACTGGTGTACATGTGAGGAAGGTGGTGCATTCCTTAGCTTTGATTTTGCGCAGTGCTTAATAGTTTAATATAAAGATAGCCTGAAAACTTTGAATTTGAATGAAGCACAGTTTTTCCGGTCATTAGGAAATAGTGCAGTCACACAGAATGGGAGAACATAATCACTGATACATCTGATAATGGGTTAATATCCAAAATTTATAAAGTTCTTACAAAACTCAATACCCAAAAAACAAACAACCCAATTAAAAAATGGGCAAAGGACCTGAATAGACACTTCACCAAAGAGGATATACAGATGGCCAATAGACATATGAAAAGATGCTTAACATCATTAATCATAAGAGAAATGCAAATTAAAACCACAATGAGATACCATCTCACACCTGTCAGAATGGCCATCATCAGTAAATCAACAAACAAGTGCTGGTGAGGATGTGGAGAAAGGGAACCCTTTTGCACTGTTGGTGGGAATGCAACCAATGTGGAAAGCCGTATGGAGATACCTCAAGAAACTAAAAATGAATCTTCCTTTTGACCCAGTTCTCCTGCTTCTGGGAATATATCTGAAGAAGCCCAAAACACTAATGTGAAAGAACATAAGCATACCTGTGTTCATTGCAGTGTTATTTATAATCACAAAGGTATGGAAGTAGCCCAAGTGTTCATCAGTGGATGAGTGGATAAAACTATGGGACATTACACAATGGAATACTACTTGGCCATAAAAAGGAAGAAAATTTTACACTTTGCTACAGGATGGATGGACCTGGAGAACATTATGCTAAGTGAAATAAGCCAGCCAGAGAAAGACAAATACCATATGATTCACTCATATGTGGAGTCTAGTGAACGAACTGAACTAAGAAGCAGAGACAGACTCATAGATAGAGAGCAGCATGACAGCTAGTCAGGGAGGGTGAAGTTAGGGGGTAGAGGGATTGAGCAAAAAGGAAAAAGACTCATGAGCATGGACAACTGTGGTGATTGCTGGGGATAGGGGAGTATAAGGGGACTGAAGAGGAATGGAAAAAAATATAATACAGATTTAAAAAAAGAAAACAGTTGCAGTTATAAACTTTTCTGCATAATAATGATACTATGCAGTGGAGAATTTCAATGTCTTCATCTTGTGAGAAGGCCCTTTAGTTGAAGGTTTTCATATTTTTCTTGAAGCAGCATGGGAAGGATTCATTTTCGGACTAAAATGCTATTCTCCTTTAGAATGAAATGTTTCTTACTGTTTTTGGCATAGACACCTTTATACTAAGAACAAAAATCTAGAATAGAAGGATGTTAAGCAGGTGTATATAGTGCAGCTGTCAGAGAATGAAGCAAAAACAGGGCAAACGGAATAAAATTACATGAAGAAAATGGGGTAAATGAGAAAATCATGGTGGGAAAACTAATAGCAGTGAGAAAGAATAAATGCTGATTAGATTTTTTTGTGATTGAGATAACATTGGCATTTCTATCTGCTAATGGAAAGGGATTATTTTATAATCCTAGGGCAAATACCGTAAAGTCTTGCTCTTAAGACTATTATGAGATCATGTGTCTGAAGATACTTTCTAAATTGTAAAGTGCTTAAAACATATGTTGGAATTCCTAATAAAAGTAAAACTGAATTGCTACGATTGGTCTTGTGTCACGTGGTGTTTTTTTAAAACTAAAGCAAAACCAGTGGGATGGGGTGATGTGAAACTCAGTGATCTTGTGGGCCTCGTGGCTTCTCGTGAGGAGTGCAGCAAGCATTTGTTCAGGGCCTACAATGTGCCAGGCACCTCTGGGAGTTTACAGGTGGTGTAAGATGGCTAAGTCTCAGCTCCTGACCTTGAAATGCTTACGATTTAGTACTGAGGACGCAGGTGCAGCCACTGTGGGACCAGTGGATGGTTTCAACTGCATCTGACAAGGGATGAGACAGAATGTTTGTGCAGAGTACCAAGGGAATGTAGAGAAAGGGCTTTTATCCCAAGGTGGGCTTTAAGAAAGGAAGACCACCTAAAGCTAAGCACAGGCTGCGATTTGAAAGAGATTTGAGTGGTGAGGGGAAGAAAGGTGGGAAGTGTGTCCTAAGCAGAGGAAACAATGTCAGTGAAGACTTGTGAGGCAAGGAGTGGTCTGGAAATTGACTGGCATGACTAGCTTGCTGAGAATTTGGGGTTTTTTTTTTGACTCAATGATACTGAGAAACCACAAGAGGAGCAGGCTTAATGGGGAGAACAATGAGTTCAGTTGTGAGCACGTGACCTTCACAAGGTACATGCGAGACAGCCATGTGAGTATACTGGCAAGTCCATGTGTACCCGGAGAAAGTTCAAGGGAGAAGCCAGGGCTAGAAATCGGGATTCGGAAATGATCAGAGTGTAAATTAAAGTATATGAGCTCACTCAAAGAGGGCATGCATGTAAGAAAGAGCAGAGCACTTGTACAAGCACCTGTTTTTGAGGCATACCCAAGGGATGAGGAGTACTTGATCAACATTAGGAAGAGAGAGGGGAGTGTCAGAATTTCCACCACAGTTGAGTACAGCAGAGAGATCTAGAAAAAATGGACAGGAAAGTGGCAACTGGAATAGCAGTAAGAAGGCTGCTTTCAGCAGAGTGATGGGGGGGTTAATCTTCCCTCCCTTTTCCCATCTCAGTATTCCCCCAGCTCCTTAGACCTAGAGCCGATCACTCCTCCCCTGTCACCCTCCACCCCCTAAACACATGCATATGTAAGTTAGCGCTGATGGCCCCATCACCATTGCTGGATGCAGTCTGTATACTTCAGCTACAGGCTAGGAACGTGATTTTATTAGGGTCTGCAGAAACGAGAGTCAATTATCAGGGCCAGTGTGGGTTACAGCAGGAATAAAAGTATGACACTGGTCCACCCCTGGATAAAAGGAAGGGCAATGCCAGAACATGAACGGAGCTCAGGTCACAGTCAGCGTATGCAGGAACCAAGATCCAGAACTGACAGAATCGATTATTATCTGGATCCAGCCTCAGCATTCCTTATTATGGAATTTCTTTTAAATTTCCAGGAGCCTGCCTTCCCAGTGTGCTTCTCTTGTTTTAAAAGTGCTTTTCAGTGTCTGATACCAGCATTCATCCAAGTATCCTTGCTGTCAAAGAGCTTTTTGGGCTTGATCCTGGGCATCTTTGTTGCTTCTACATCATTCTTCTCTCCTCTGCTCCCTCATTGACTTACAGATTATACTACTAGGCTTTTTCTTTAATCCCTTTTCCTTTGCTCAGATTGATTAATTTTCTCGTATCCAGCTTCCCATATAGGACCAGGTCCTTGCTCTGACCCCCATGTAGTGGCTGGGCTTCCTGCGTGCGACCAGTGAATTGGGTCCGTGGAAGTCTGCACTCTGTAGGTCTGAACAGTGCTTGCTTGCACACCCACCCAGCCACTGCGTGGAGTTGGTACTCTTCCTTCCTGTGGGCAGAGCCCGGGATGCTGCTGGGCACCTGGCCGCAGTGCCTCATCACGGTGCGCTCAGCCCCTGCACTCCGGGTTGGTTTGCCCTGCCCCTGTACCAGTGTACTCCGTGGCTCTGAGCAAATCTGTTTTCCTTCCATCTCTTTCCATGAACATTTCTTCTGTTACAATAGTTTCCAGGAAGAAAACGAGCAAGTATGTAGCAAGAGATTAGTCTTTTCTTACTTTCTCTCCTTACTTCCCTCCTCCTCTGCTTCAACTAGTCTTCTGTCTATTGTTAGAATTAACCTAAGACACCCTGTGAATTTGAAATACCAAGGTCAAGCAGAAGGAACGAGTTACATTTTTTTCAAAAGAGAGTAATTGTCATTTTAAAAGGCAAATCCTTTTTTTTGGTAATTTAACTCTTTCCCCTAAAGATATACAGAGCGTTGATGAACATTTTAGTTGCATAATTGAAAGCTGTGCACTTGTCCTCGTGCGTGTGAGGTGGTTGTGGAATCTCACACGGTCCTCCAAGGCGCCCGGCCTGGCTCACCGGAACTGCTCTGTCACAGCGCTTGTAAGAGCAGCTTTGCTGTATGTAAGATCAGGATGGTTTTGCAATATACTTTTCTCTTTTATGTGATGAACAAAATTAAAACAGTTCTAGGAAAAAGAATAGTTTCACCAAATCGGTTTTGCTTTCTCTCCCCAGAAAATTAGAACCATGTAATCCATCCACTTGTCTTTCTTGCCCAAACTTCCAGGTATCTGAACCAGATTCAGTGTTCAGTTGCAGGAATTCTTTCATTTTAGGTGTTTAATGACACCTGCTTCTCTGCTCATTTTAACAGATTATTGTTCCTTTTTTATTGTCTGATTTTATAAGCTTTTAATTGCATCAGCAATGGGAAATCCCTTGGAAACAGGTGGCATATAAACAAACACACCTGTAAATGAAATTAAGATAGTTTGGGTCACAAAACAGGGACATTGAAATGTTGCTGTAGTGTTTCTTTGATGTGGGGCATGTATGTGTGTGCCTCTGTGTGTGTGTGCAAAAGTCTCCCAAGTGAGGAAAAACCAGAAAACTGTTACGTTTTTGAAGAGGAAAGAATATATTGCCCTAGTGAAAGTCTGTCTTAATCCCAGTGTACCTAATGAAATATTTAGAAGCACTTAGCGTTTTTAGGCAAATATCTTACTCTGTGTCCCTAGGGAAAGCAATTAATCTGGGTATGGAGTGTTCACTTGTTTTCCATGTTTATTCTTGACCAGTAGAAACTGTGAGGATTGCTATATATTTTTATGGTAAATAATCACTGTGCATACTTAGGATAAGTGGTGTCAGCGCATTACTGCAGGAATCAATTAAATGCTCACCGTTTCTTATGAAGCCTATTGAAATTATCTGCTGCTTATTTTTACAGTGGTTAAAATAGGATTTTTAAGCCTGCATATGGATGAAACCCTTCAAAGAAGTAACCTAATTAGAGAGCTTACTGTTTTTCGTTGGTATGTAATTATAGGATGTATATGACACTCTTGTAATATAATTAAAAATTAACATCTCACCCTTTGTTATCAATGCCAGGAGGTTTCAATTATTGTATTCATATGTCTCTGAACTTATTCATTTGGGTAATGTTCTTAAAGTTAACTCAGCCAGTTTTATTATATTGAAATCAAAGTTAATCCAGCATGTTCAAATAACCTTATATCAGAACCTGAAAATCTAATGAGGCCTTGTATGTTCTGTGTGCTTTGGCTACAGCCCTACCACTTATGTTTTGGATGAAGATGAACCTCGATTCCTTGAAGAAGTTGATTACAGTGCAGAAAGTAATGATGAGTTAGATATTGAATTAGCTGAAAATGCAGATTATGAACCTTCTACTCAAGAAGAAGTACTTTCTGACTCTGAATCATCGAGAACATACTTACCTTGAGCCCCCTGCCATCTCTTGTAAATGCAAAGAAGAAATGAAATATCTTGATTTTTATTACACAGGAAGTTTGAAAGAAATGAGTTTATAGAGAGCTGACTCATAAAAACAAAAAGAAACTTGGGCCTGTTTGGTTTCAAGACAATAAATATGTTATTAATTCATGATAAAATTGGCATTTGTTTTATTTAAGCTATTCAATGCACTTTATATAGCATTGAATGATCAAATATTGGATTTACTTTTTTAAAGAAAAACCTGAGTATCATTGCATGAATTTTTATCTCCTCATAGTTATATCCTGCATCAAATGGATAATTTTGAAGTGTGTGAGAATATAAAATCTAAATTCTGGAGTTGTTGAAAATTCTGAGCTTTTGGAAACTAATATATATGTACATGGACTTCTATAGATATGTCTGTGTAGGGATGGGTAGATGTTGAAGATAAGACTGTGCTTCTGAATCATGTTAACTGTTGAGTTGTGACTGAAATAATCCAGAATTTGCCTTGAAACCATTACATCCTACATTTACCAAATGAAACAAATAAAAACTATATTAAATGTTGCATTCATTTCGTCATCCTTTTTAACCAGTTCCCATTATTGTTTTATAGAATCTTAGTGAAAACATTAAAAAATCCAACATCTGAACACATTGACAAAATTTTGTTTTAAAAATGCCTAGTTTACCAGCCTTGTGTTTCCTGGTATGGGTGTGCCTCTCCCTATCATAAAAGATGTGTGCGAGCAGCTCTTTTGTCTAAAATTGAGTCTCCTGAGTGCACCTAAAGTTTATCACTACGATCAGTTTGTTAAGAAGCTTAAAAAAGGCAGTGAGCATCCAACCCAGTGTTAAAGGTATAGTCGTATATAAGCTTATGTAGCATTTCCCGAGCTGTGCTATGTTATTAGACTTACCGAAGTAAATTCACTTAGGGCGTGCTAACCGCTCCCTGAGTCCTAAATGACTGCGGTGAATTTAAGCCTTTTTTTGTAGTGACATCTTCCCAAGTTTGAGCTGTCCTGCTGCAGGAATGACTCTGTTTTCAAACAAAACAAGCCCGGTGATTTTGTTTACGCACTTTAAGAACTAAGTTTCTGTTGTAACAGAATAAATCCAAAAAGATACCTCATTAACAGCTTCTTGCGGTGCTTAGGTTTCGGCACATTATCTTTGGTCATTGCTGATTCAGTTTGTCAGTCTTTTCAATTTTTCTTACCCTGTAGTAATTGGAAAGAAATCACAAAAAGTATATTTCAAATTTTTGCATTTTCCAAATCAGTGATTTTCACTGTATTATTTGAGGCATTATAGTCCATAGCACAGCTTTTTTCAGTGTTACAGGAACCATGTTTAAAAACATAGCATGTAGCAGTGGATAAAGAGGTCTTTTTCTCTAAATAGCCTAATTCTTACTAATCTCAGAAAATAAAGACTAAATAGATGGTGAAGTTGAAGAAAACCTTAGTGTGTGGTGACCTAATTTAGGAGAGATCAGGATACTCTAACAAGGTAAAGTATTGTTTATTTAATAATTTGTCTAATAATTTATAATTAGAAAGTTATTTATATATTTTGTATGTGAAATACACATCTAATTATAATTTTTGCAGAGTAGATTATGAAGCTACTATGTCCGTATTGTGAATTTTTCCTGGTTCTTGTAACATTAGAAATTAAAAACCGCAGTAGTCATTATGAAAAGCAACTATATTAGTATAATAATATGCAGAATAACTCAAAACTTCAATTATTATGTTAAGCAGTATAAAAACTCCTTGTCATGTACTTTACAATATTTCGTAGTGATGAAGCTCATCTTTTAGCATATATTATGGATCTGAATATGCCTTTTATTAAATAATTATTCACAGGATTAATGAGAAAGTCTATATGGTTAGAAAATTATTTTTTCCTTAAATAATAAATAGTGTTGGAAACATGAGAAGCAATCTAAAATCCTAACTTTCCTAATAGGGGTAAAACTAAGTTTCATTGGCCATTGTTAGTTAAAATTGGCCTAAATCTTACCTCTGTGGCTATGTCCTTTCAGAATTTTCAAAGAATGTTTGCCATCAGCCTGAAAATTGAACGTGTAGCTGATAAACTGAGTCTAGTGATAGAGTTTAGATTTATTTACCCTGTGTTTGGAACCACAGTGAATTTCTTAAATGTAGCTTTGGTCTAATCCAGTGGTTCTCAAACTGCATAGCGTACATCAGGATCGCCTGGAGGACTTGCTTCTCAAACCAGGGCTTACTGGTTATGTAGCCCTGGGGTGGGCCCCCTGCACTTACATTTCTTAAGAATTCTCCAGTGGTAATGCTGTAGGACCCACCCCGTGAGAGCCACAGGTCTGATCTCTTTCCTAATTGTGGTTTCCTAAGAATCAGAGGGCCTGTGAATTGAGAATTAGCACCAGAGATGATAACTGACTTGTAGAATCGAAGAAATAGACACCCAGCCACAGGGTTACTTGGGCAGCACCAGGGTTTCGGCCCAGGTCTCCTGACGACTAGCCTCGTGTTCTTGGCACAAAAGGAGATGCTACCCTCTGCCTTTCCCCACAGAGTGAGAACTGTTAAAAGCTCTGGGTCTCTCTTGAGTTTGCGAAATGCACGCAGGCAAGGCAGGATGCAAAAACCTGTGATTCATGTTGGCTTTTCCTTCATTGCAGTCATAGTGTTGTCTGAACACAAGATTTTTGTCTGACATTAATTATTTGCCACTTTTTCCAGTCTCTCTGTGTTATTTGTCTGAATCCTAATTAGAATAAGTAACCTGGAGTTGCACTTCAGACAGCATATTAACAGCAAAGAATACAGTACTTTTAAATTTCAAATATCCAAATAAAGATGACCATGTTATTATGAGCACTGAGGTGGGTAATATAATAAATGTACTAATGGGTTTGTCTTTGTGCATGATCTAGAAATAAATGACAGCCATGGAACTGTAAATGTATCTTTATAAATCCTTTTGTTTTTGATGCACTTTAATCACAGAACATTAATAGAAGAATCAGCGAATTTTCCTCTTATTTTGGTGAGGGTTCAGGAGCCATATGTAAACCTTAGTTGTCTCCACTTGGGAAAACCTGTTGAAGCAATCAGTGCTTTCATCGAAAGGCTCTTCTGCATTGTGTAACTATTAATGTTTAAATGAATATTTCTCTGGTTAAAGTACACTTAAATTCCTGCACAGAAAAAAGGAAACTCAGAAGAAAGTCTCATTTTCTTTATAAGAATTAATTTTTTTGGAGGTTTAGTGCTTGAAATGTCACATTTCAGTTGTTTTTCACTTTAGTGATATTTACAAAGCACTTACCGCTCGGGGTTGACACCAGCGAAAGGGAAGTCTTCCTTCGGTGCCCGCCCTCCTCTGTCTAGACCCTGAAGGGCACCTTGGGCTTCCCACTCTGCCTCATAAGCCTCCTCTACAGGCTCTTTTGACCTCCTGGTCCCTTCTATCTTATTACCTTATTCAGAGCTCGGCTGGTTGCTGGGACATTGAGTTATTAAACTCTTCTTTTTCAGTGTGAGGTTGCTAAATACGCATGCCTAAATCCAAGGGAATGGCCCTTTTATGGTGGCATTTGAGGCATCATGCAGGACAGGTATTTTGGAGCCTGGGACGTGGTTGACACTGTTGAGGGCTGAAGCAATTCTGTGCATGCACATTCATCCCCACACACCCCTGTGAAGTGGAAATGGATTGAGGAACTCCTCCAGCCTTTAAACAACTGAGGAGGTTTCACTCCAACTATTTAGAAAGGTTTCCTTTCGTAACCAAATGCAGGACTCTCCCTCTCAAAGACGACATCGATAGAGTGCCAAGTAAAAATGAGGTGAGCACTAGCAAAACTGGGAACAGGTGTTTTAATGTACGTTTAAGTCACAAAGATCTGTGACAAATGGCAAATGTGTAGAAATAATCAAAGGCAAAGATGCTCATAATTGAGATTAATATAGAAAAAGCTAGAGTTTAATCAATAAAAGTAAAGTCTGCACCTGTGTAAATAGGTTGACTTCTTTAAGCTCTTTTTCTAGCTGACGGTGTAATTAAGTAGGAAATTTTAAGACTGGAAATTTATTTTCATGTCTAGTGGTAAATATTTACTAAAGTCATGTTATCTACTCTTTACAGTGTCATGACTTTATTTTTTAAACTTTCCCATTCTTCATACCACCTGCATGATTGATTGTGTCTTCTGTTTTCCTTGGTAGTTCTTAGAAATGCTTAACATCTCATGCTTCCTTTTTCTTTCAGAATGTGGGCACTTCAACAGAGTGAATGAATTGGATTTCATGTAAAAAGATAAATTTTAAAATCTGAAGGATGATAATTTGTATTTGATGTAGAGAGAGGGGGGTCCAGTGAGTGCATAACCACCTTTGCTAATCTTTATTTCCCCATCCAGGAGAGCTACACAAGATGAAAACAAAAAACCCCTATCACTTACTCTAAAATCCAGGTCATTGGTAGGACGAGTAGACATAGTGTGCTTGCTTCCCAAACACTCATTCTCCCCCTTGTCCAAGGCATTGTTTAAGATCTGTGTGTCTGAGGACACCAGCTGCAGGAGGGGAGCACATGGCCTGGGCTGACCAGTCAGCTTGTTCTATCTGCTGGCCTGGAGCTGGCCCATGATCAAGCCCATCCAAGAACGAATGTATGTCAGGACTTTTAAAGGTGATGCTAGGACAGAGGCCCCTCCTGGGAAAGGAAGGGTAGAGCTGCTGGCGACCACCAGGTGTCCTTGAGTGGAGAGCACTTCTGAGAAGAGCCGACATTGAAGGAGCAGAATCAGGACATCGAGAAACACTGGGTCGGTTGATCATTGGAGCCTGTGTCACACTGTAAGTGGAACCTTGGACTGCATCCGTTATATGGACTACAGATCGCTCTCGTTGTTTAAACTATTCAGTTGGATTTCTGCTATTGGAAAAGGCATGTCTGTTACACAGGTTTGTATGTCTGAAACCTGTCTGAAAAGCCAGTGACCTTCAGTGTCCATCCCGAGGGGTGGCCCCACCCAAAGCACATGTCCTAAGAGAAGCTCTTTTACCCAAAGGGACACTCTGAGAGGGCAAAAATGTCAGATCTCCACTCAGACATGTTGAACAAACTAATTTTTGTTTTGTATCGGAACAGTTGACTGGGCTAGAAGTGAACCCTATGTTTGCCATTGGCTGCTCAAAACTCAGGGGTTCCAGTCCTGGCAGTTGTCAGTGGTTTCAGAGATAATATTGTTCCCAGAGCGGACTTCTTAGTGTCTTGAAAGTTTGTTCTGTCCAGTGGCAATGGAGGACACAGTGGTGTGCGTTGAAAGCGAGGACCTCTTTACTGTTGCATCATAGCAACAGGTGGGCCCAGAGAGCAAGCTGAGAGCGATCAGAGACCCCTTTGTTGAGCTGCACTTGGTCTAATTGTAGACCAGTGAGCAAAAACAGTGGGGTGACGGTTAGGTATTTTTCAGTTACCAATTTCAAAGCTATTTCCATCCACCCACTGGTTAGAGCTGCAGATTCACACAAGATTCATAGATAGAGAGCGTTTAAATAGCTCTTTACGATTCCAGAAGTACTTTCCTAAGAGTTACTTGAGCATCTCAGAAACGCTGTTAATAAACGTATCATTAGCATTTCCATTTAATTTGTGAGAAATGTGAGACTTGGACTGGCCACCTCATTTACCTGGACTTGGCAGTGCGCCACGGAGGTGGAGCTCAGACCCCAGCTTGCAGCCCCTCATCTGATGACCCTGCGCCTCCTCACAGCAGCTGAGTGCTGGCCGGGGCCACCTCTGCAAGTGAGTTGGCTCTGCCAACCATGTGGAAATGGTTTTGGTGATTGGACAAGCGTGCAACTGTTTTATCACCACATACCATAAATAGAGTCCCTAAGGAAGGTGGGGAGAGCTAAACCTGACCGTATCTAGTGTGTTAAGTACTCTCCTGAGCACTTTAGGAGAATGATCTCGATGGAAACATTTTCCCTTTAGCCCATGGAATGATTCTCATAGTTTCCAAGTAAATATTTTTATGGGTGGTTAGGAGGAAGGCAGTACCTCCAGTGTTTGTTTCTAACCAGTTAATTTTTTTTTAAAAGGAGAGAGACCCTTGGGTCTTTTTATTTGATGTTTAACAAAATAGGTAATGGTTTAGTGCAGACCTTTTTCTCGGTCTTTTCTGGTTTCAATTAAGGCTTGGAAAGGCTGCGTTTGTATCTGTGATGTGGCAGGGTGGGGGTGGGATACGTCTCATCCTCATTTGTCTCACAGACTTAACCTAAAGTAACTTTTCACTTCATTTTCTTTAAGGAATTTATGTTTTCATTGAAGAGATAGTTTATTCTTTAGCTTTGTTATCACTTTAACTGGCAGGGCCCAGAAGTAAGTCTAAGAAATAAGCCCATAAATTACCTGTTTTTCTAGACTTACATTTTAGAGGAATATAATTTTTTATGATGCAAAATAAGGATAAGATGACTGAAACACTCTAACTTTGTATCAGCTTGTGATCAAACTATTAGTAAAATTTTTATAGACTTTTTATTTATTGGTTGATTGTGCTTATTAGCTTGTATCGTCCTCTGAGCCCTGTAATTCTGAGGGTGTGAGCGCAGTAGTTACAAACTGGAGAGCTGGGCCACTGCCTCTGTGGCCATTTGGACAGGGTGCCCCCTTGCCTGCCTTGTAGAAGACATCTGTTATGGAGATTCTTAGGCGTGGTACGCCCGGCTAAATAAGGAGGGGAGCTCTAGGACCTAATGGCTGTACTTCTAGTTAATGTGATATGGGAGGTTTCACTGTGTCTTTATAGGGAAGTCCATCAAATTTACAAAACTTTTCTTAATCCTCACCCAAGGGCATGTTCATTGATTTTGGAGGGAGAGGAAGGAAAAAAGAGGGAAAGAAAGGGTGGGACTGGGGAGAGAGAGAGAGAGAGACAGAGAGAAACATCAATATGAGAAAGAAACATTGATCAGTTGCCTCCCATACGTGCCCTGACTGGGGATTGAACCCACAACCCTTTTGGTGTATAGGATGGTGCTCCAACTACCAGAAACTCAGCCACTAGGCCAGGGCTACAAAACTCTTTAGTCAGACCCCTCCTAGGCACGCCAGTCTGTTCACTACTTAGAGTGAATAAAATCATGACTTTTGGCTTTGATGATAAGAAAGGCTGGCATTTACAGAGTGTCTGCCTGCTACGCTGCAAGCATTAATCCGTGTGCTTTTTACACATGTCTCTCTTCATCTTCATACAAACCCTGGGGTAGATAGTATCAGCCCCATTTCACAGATGTGGAGACTTACCTTGCAAAAGGTTACCCAGCTAGTGAATGTTAGAAGGTCAGTCGATTCTTATTTAAGCCAAGCAGGACAGTGGGCACCAAAGACTACCATGAAGGGTTTCACAAAGTTGTCATCCCAGATTCCACGGTATCTTACCGGGGAACACATTTCATGGCCAGCATGGTTTAATGGTGGGCTTGTAGACGTGGGTCTGCCATGTTGCTGTTGCCCCCGAGGAACAGGTACAGTGGGACACTTCAGTCTAGCTCAGGACCTCACTAACCTGCGCACTGCAGCAGGACGGCCTTCTGGTCCGTCACAGTTAACTTCTCAGCAGCACTTCTGTTCATGGTCTGTCCCCCAGCACGTGTCTCATTGTGAGTGAGCACCGTGGAATTCAGGTAGCGATTCAGCCACTGCATGGTCCGGGTCCCCAATCCTGCCCATCATAAACCTTTTGTTGTTGATGTGAAAACAAGGAGAGAAAGCAGGTGTACAACTGTCCTGTTTCTTGATTGGAATAAAGAGAACATGGTTAATTGGAAAAAGGTTCAGGGACTGAGAAAAAGTAACAAATACATGTTTCCAAAGTAAGTGTCTTCTGTGCTACTGTTTACAATCTCGAGAATTGATGTGGTAAGAAATCACTATTAATAAAGGCAGATGGTGAGTATTCCCCTCATGGGGGAAGTGCCACACTCTGCAGCATGTCCTGTTACCGCTTAGGTATATTCCTGGGTTGCACTGAACAGGTAGTGTAGAGGGGCTGTAATGGTGACCATCCATGGACTCTAATGACGGGTAATACCTGATCACCCTACAGGTGCCGTCTGCAAGTGGGACCTGGGTGTAGGGAGTGTCGAAATAAATTTCTAGGCCCAGGATGGTGCCCCTCTGGCCTGAGGTGTCGCATCAGCAAACCAAAGCCTCGTGTCCCTATAAATGCTCTGCTTGACCAGAAACACAGCATATCCAGCCAGTCAGTCTGCAAACACCAAGTCAGCTCTGGGCTCTGTATTTTCGTTTCTTCTCACCCCAAACAGGCTTGACTCCGTGGGCCCAGTCAATCGGGTATTTTTTATTTTTCTCTTCCTTTCCCTTTTCCTGGAAAAACTTACTGCTTTCTGCCCCAGTTTTCAGTTTTCTAAATGGAGACTGTCTGCCTCAGGAAGTGTTAAAGTTTGCATCACCGACCCTGGCTGGTGTGGCTCAGTTGCAGTGTCATCCCGTAGACCAAAAGGTTGCAGGTTTGAGCCCCAGTCGGGGTGCGTATGAGAAGGCAGCCCATTGATGTTTCTCTCTCTCTCTCTCTCTCCCACTTCCTCTCTCTCTAAAAGCAATGGAAAGATGTCCTCTGGTGAGGATTAAAAAAATTGTAACACTGAAACTTAATAATTTTTTTAACAGGCGTGTCCCACATTTGGGAGGGATCAGAGGGCGCAGGGGAGAGAAGGGGCAGGAACAAATGCCGAATCCGCAGGTGATGACAGCCCTCTGACCTCACACCAGGCCAGCCCCCCCCCTGGAGAACTGGTGTTCTGTATTGTATTTAAATGTCAGCTTGTGCAGGAATGATGAAACTTATTTTTACAAACTTCAAGTTGTTCTAAAAATTGTGTTGTATTACAGGTGCAGGTGGGAAGACAAATGGATAAAAGCTAAACATAGCAGAGCCAGACTTTACCTTTAGTTTTTTTGGTATGTTAATATTTATTACAATGGCTTGGTAGTTTGATATTCAGTATTGTGATCCCTCCAACTGTGTTCTTCTGTCTCAAGATTGCTGAGGCTATTTGGGGTCTTTTCTTGTTCCATATAAATTTTTGGAATATTTGTTCTAGATCTGTAAAATAGGCCATTGGTATTTCAATAGGAGTTGCATTGGATCTATGGATTGCTTTGGGTAGCATGGACACTTTAATTATATTAATTCTTCCAGTCCATGAACACAGTATATACTTCCACTTGTTCGTGTCTTCCTTTATTTCTTTCTTCAGTGTCCTTCAGTTTTCTGAGTATGGGTCTTTACCTCCTTGGTTAAGTTTAGTCCTAGCTACCTGATTTTTGTTGTTGTGTTGGTAAACGGGATTGTTTTTTTAAGTTTCTCTTTCTAAGAGTTCATTACTGGTGTATAAAAGTGCCTCTGATTTCTGGATATTAATTTTGTATCCTGCTACTTGCCAAATTCATTTACTAAATGTCGTAGTTTTTTGGTGGAGTCTTTAGGGTTTTCTATGTACAATATCATGTCATCTGTGAATAAAGACAGTTTTATTTCCTCCTTTCCAGTTTGGATGGCTTTTATTTCATCATCTTGTCTGATCACTGTGGCTAAGACATCTAGTACTATGTGGAATAAGAATGATGAAAGTGGACATTCCTGTCTTGTTCCTAATCTTAAGGGAAATGCTTTCAGTTTTTGCCCATTGAATATGACGTTGGCTGTGGTTTAGTCATACATGGCCTCTGTTGTGTTTATGTATGCTCCCGCTATTCCCACTTTGCTGAGAGTCTTTATCATATATGGGTGCTGGATTTTTTAAAAAATAAAAATCACATGATCACATCAGTAAGTGCAGAAAAGGTATGTTAATATTTAAATAGCCCCCATTCCAAGTCAAAGCAGCTTGCCTAGGAATTTACAAGGGACAGATGTAACACTCAAGTGTAAGTTCACCATCGGTCTGTCAAGTGATGGTTCTAATCTTTAACCTTTCCCACTCTCAGCGCCCCCTGATGTTCTCCAGCCCCACAGGCATGTTTTGTTGTCCCAGCCTGAGAGCCCTGCATCTTATTAAGTGAAGGTTCTTTCAGATTATCTGAATTTGTTCAAAGGGACAGAGGATGCCCTTTACAGGTTGCTTTTCTGAGTTGCAGTTGGTCTGCACTGGGTGGAGGGTTTAATGTCCGTTTAATGAATTCACCGAGTATTACTATCACAGCTTGCGAGGTATTGAAGACCCAAAGTGGTAGCAGCAATCTATTGACTGAAGGAAAATGGTGCAACTCAGGAGTTTGGTCTGCTCTATTTCCACAAGAAAATAATGCACATTTATAACAGAGGGGAGGAAAGCAAGAGATATTCTATAAGTCTTTATATCTAGCTTAAAACTGTCTAGAAATGCCTCTTCATTTTGGGTCAGTAGCATCCCTAGACCCTTGGAAATTGGAGACACTTTCGTTAGTGAACTACTGAGAAGCACAAACTTGAGAGTAATTCAGCTCTCGCCTCTTTGTTGGACTCATGTCCCTATCTTGTTGTCTCTATTGATGAAACTAGGCCATGAGATTCCTGGGAAAAGTAATATTTCCCTTCGTCAGGTTTCTCACTAGAGGTGGGCAGGGTCTGCTGTGGGCTTGGGGGGCCCCCTCACGTTGGGTAGTGGAACTCAACTTAGATAACTTGTGGGGCCAAAGATACCCTTTCACGGGTCTGCTTTTCTAACTCAAAATTAGTTTGCGTTGGGTGGGGGATTAATATCCATTTAATTAATTCACCAAATATTACTGTCATAGCTTGCGAGGTTGCCAGAGACCCAAACTGGTAGAGTGTCAGGCACTCAGCCCAGCACAGAACAGTGCAGTGACTCTGTGGGTGGTGGCCCATCAGACTCCTCCTTTGTTCTACGTAGTATTTCAGAACTTTTTTGTCCTTCCGTGGCATCTGTAGTGCTGAAAAGGCTCTCGGAGGTTATCAAGTCCCATTCTTTTTTAGATGAACAAACTGAGTCCCAGAGCGGTTAAGTGGCTTGCCTGAGGCCGCCCAGCTTTCTGACTCTGCTCTTGAACCCCTGTCATCAGATCCTTCCCAATGTGCGAGCTCTGCCTGCACATCCGTTCAGGATGAGCAGAACTGACTAATTTCAGACACGTCTCATATTCTGTTGACAATTACATTGCCCATCTTGTCATTTGACTTTAGAGCTTTGGGGAAGCACCTTAAAATATAATTGCAAACACTCTCCCCTTCCAAATGGGCACTCCCCTGCCTAATAATGAGGCTTTTAAGTGGAGGCTTAGGAGAGCAGCAAGATGATAGCTCATGTGAAATGAGAAATCTGTGCAAATGGGATTCGATAATGGCTTCTTCAGTGACACTGGTTGTCTGCTCTGTGGTTATGTTGGTACATTTTGTATTTTTAATACAAAATGTCAGGTTATTGCCCAAATACTGGTTAGGATTTTGATTATTTTTCAGAATTATAGCCAAGTAGCTCAAGACTTCTTTTTCTTTTTCAAAGCTGTATGTTTGATGTTCCTGTTTTTTGTTTTTGTTTAGAAGTTGTACTTTCTATTGTTTGTAGATCGAGCAAAAAAAGAAAAGCGTTTTTCCTTCTGCCTCAGTGATTTATTGTTCTATTGTCGGAGTAGAAATTCCAGGTACTGTTTGATTTGAGACACCTAGAAGAACTAACTGCCTACGAGCTTGGTGGCTTTTAATTGAGAGCATTCATTCAGTCATTCACTTGTCAGACTTTTATTAATGACTCATGTGCACAGCACCACAGTAGGTGAAAGGGATGCAAAGGGAGTAAGACGTGGTCCTCATCCCAAGGGACTTGGAGTCCCATGGAGGAGATAGGCCTGGTTTCAATAAACTGTGATGCAAGACAGAAAGAACATGATGCCCGAGGAAGGGGCAAAATGCCAAAGGGGCACGAGGGAACGAAGGGCTAGGCCTGGACGTGGGCCTCTGGAAGGGTGGGATGACGTGAGACTGGCTGGATCCCAAAGAATGCTGGGATTGTGGAACCGGGAAGATGGCAGCGGGGGAGCGCAGGCAGGGAGAGGGAACTAGATGAGCAGAGGCTGGCCGTGGGTAGGTGGGGGAGGGGAAGTGGTGCTCTGAATTTGGAAGGTATGCTGTGGAGGTTGTATCCACAGGTCAGTGGGGAGTCACAGAAGGCTCTTAAGCAAGTAAGTGATGGGGTTAGCTTTACATTTTAGAAAACTAAAGAATGATTGGAAGGGGATAAATCCCTGATTTCTCTTTTGGATCCAACAACCAGTTGGACTTCTTAGACTTGACTCTCAACCCCTTTTTTGGAGGAATCTGTATCGACTCCCAGTTCCCTCTGGTCACTGGCTACCCCTGGGAACAAGCCTGTAGGGGCCCTCGAAATGGGACCCACCGTCCCTCTGAGCCAGAGCCTGAGGCCCTGATGAAATGAACAATGGTAATCACATCAGTGTTACTACTACTTCTGACTTCAGTGCTTGAGTTTAACAAGTACATGCAAATTGTGGATCTTGACATTTCAACTAAGGATTCTAGCCTACGTTAATGTTGTCACGGAATGAAGTTCTCCAGGCAGGTCTTACAGAAATTGATAAATAATTTTCCTTCTTGCCAGACCCGAAAACAAATTCCTGCCTGATTAATGAATTTGCTGAGTGACTCCCTGTGGAGAGCCCGCTTAGGGAAGTGGAGAGAACTGAATTGCCAGCCAGCTTGTCTACTGATGCACTTGGTCAAACCTGCGGCAAAGAGTGCATTTCCTTGGAATTCATCTTATTAATCTATACAGTAAAAGATCGTGAGGTCCCTCAACTCTGTGATTCAGTGATGTGGCCCAACTTTATCTGTTAAAACATGTATTAGATGAGTTACTCTGGTTTTTGTTATACATGGAAGGTATTTTGGGCAATCACATTAACTTAGCTATTGAGGAGTTCACAACGGGTGATGTTTGAGCTGAGTCAAGTTTTTGTGTCTCTGTGCAGCACATGTGTGCAAAGCAGTTTAGACTCATAAAGCATTTACAAATATCTCCTTACCTCATTAAACTGTTACCACAACTCAGTACGTGTGTAATCATCTCCATTGCACCGTGGAGGAAACCGAGCCACAGGCAGATGAGCGTGAACTGTGCGGGTCACCCACTTGTATACGTGGGGCAGAGGTCCAAGCCCCTACTTAGGTGGCAGCCCCAGCACTTCTATTGCTGTGGCCGAGACGCTGCCACTCAAATTTCTCTCAAATCAGAAGAGTAGAGGGAAAGTGAAATTTGTGTTAAAATTGCTGGGATCTGTGTCTGTGCGAAGAAAATTAAATTAAAAAACAAGAGTAGACCTGGCTGGGCGGCTCCATTAGTTGGAACATTGTTGTCTATACACCAAAAGATGGTGGGTTCAATCCCCGGTCAGGGCACGTATGGGAAGCAACCATTTGGTGTCTCTCTTTCACATTGATGTTTCTCAATCTCTCTCTCCCTTTCTTTTCTCGCCTCCCCCCGCCCCCATTCTTCTCTCTTTCAAATCAATAAACATATCCTTGGGTGAGGATTTAAAAAAAAATAAAATAAATGGGAAGGAAAGGAGAACGTGGTAGGCAGATTTCTAGAGATGTTCCACCAAGATTCCCGGCCCCTAGTTAGTCACATCCCCTAACACTAATCTAGGTAACGCTGAAGGGACTTCGAAGACATAGCTAGGGCTCCCGAGCAGCTGACCTTAAAATAGGCACATTATCCTGGATTACCCACGTAGGCCCAATGTAATAACACGGACCCTTAAAAGCAGAAGAGAAGGATGACATATCCGTCAGAGGAATGAGGCAGAAAGAGTGCTCTGAAGCGCTGTTGCTGGCCTTGGAGATGGAGAGTGGAGGCCACGAGACAATGCGGGGAGTTCAAGGAGCAGGGGGCAGCAGTGACCCAAAACAAGGAATTGGGGAGTTCAGTCTTACAAGGAGGGAAAGTCTGGGAACAGCTTGAATGGACTGAGATGCAGGTTCATTTCCAGAGCCTTGCAGCCCTGCTGACCCCTTGGTGTCAGTCTTGTGTGGTTCCAGCCCGCACAGAGAACCAGCGACGCCCTGCCATGGCCAGACTTCTGACTGCAGGGTGCTCTGATGTAATACACTTGTGCTGGTTTAACCTGGCAGTTTGGAGCTATGTTAACCTGCTAAGTTTGTAGCAATAGGAAACTAATCCCGAGGAGGGAACTGTAGAAGGTGGAGGAAAGAAAAGAGTTGGAAGCCAGCCACCTCACTGCCATGGGATGAGTTCTTTCCATCTCATGAAGCTGAAACACGACCGATTTAATAAACAACACGACCCGCCTTCCCTTTTGCTCGAGCGTGATGTTTTCATGTTTGGCTTCAACTTCAAGGTGATGCTGTTTATTTGTTTGCAAGTGTATGGGAAGTTTGTTTTAATCTTTGGAATTAAGAGAATATGAGAATGGGGAAAATACACTTTCCTCAGTGCAGAAAAGGTTGAATTTTCGGGCTTTCTGTGAGATCACTCCTCAGTGTGGAATGAGAGTTTGGTTTGTGTGTTGTTGGGGGGAAAAGAGAAACACGCCCTCGGTGAGGTCGTGGGGCAGCCGGTGCTGTCCTGTGTGACTGCCGGGTCTGGGAAGTTGCCTGCCCACTTGGGCCCCAATAGCTCAGGCAGTTTGGGGTGTGTATTTGCGTGGAGCTGCTTGCAACACGTAGACGTTCTCAGGAGGGAATCCCACAACCCCATAGCGCTCTCACCCGCATACTGTTTTCCTTGATTTCTGAATCTGCTACCTCATTGTATTTTGTTGGAGTGGTCTTGGCCATGTTAACGTATTAATGTCAGTAGGGTGGACTTTTCTGGCTGTCTTTACCAAGTGTGAGCACTGGCATGCCGTCAGTGCATATGGGACTACCAATGAACAAAGTCCCTCAGCCGGTGGACTGGACAGCAGAGGTGGGGCTCAGGGAGTGGGGGGCTGTGGGAGCAGTTGGACTGCAGGTGGCCATCTGTTGTCCCATTTGGGGGCACTGCTCAGCATGTGGGCCTCTCCTACCCTGGGGCCTTGGCATATGTGCTGGTGGCACGAGCGGAGGGTGCTAGTGAGACCACGGGGAACTCTGCCATGAGTAGTTCACAGGCTCCTCTGTGGGGCTCAGACACACGCCTCCCGAAACACCTGCCTTTAGGTCTGGAAAAGCTGTGGCAACAAACAGGGAGGTCTGCAGCTGGGCCCTCACTAGGAAAAGAAACCAGTAGGAAAAGAACTACGTTGGGACCCAGTGCACTAAAGAAACACTTGCTCATTTCCCTCTCCTGGCTCCTCACCCCAGCACCCCAGCACCCCAGAGGAATGCTGTCCCAAAGACCAGGAGGTGACTCAGAGCTTGACCATGAGCTCGAGGCTTTCCCTGCACACATTCAGGGTCTTTCTCAAGTTAGCACTTGAGGAACGGAGAAGATGAGGCTTAATTGAATTTGAGGTTAAATCTATGGTCTGAACTCAAAAAGCCATCCAGGGAAGGAATTTGGAGATTTGACACAATGTGATTAAAAATAATCATTGGGGAAAAATAAAACTGTTTAATGCTTCTAACTCTCTGGAGTGAGAACCAATCCATCAGTACATTGTTATATGGTGGAAAGATTACATGGGCTCCAGGTGGACCCCATGGGCTCTGGGTGAAAGGTGTGAGGGCCGATGGATTTGGACTCAAATGTAAGGAAAGGACTGGAGGTAGAATGTACTGTCTGAGAAGGAGAGAGTTCCCCATCTCTGCAGGGATGCAGGCAGAGATTGGAAGTGGGAGCAGATAGATGCTCTTTAAAGTTCCTTCAAACCTAGGGCTTCTCTTTCTCTCCTGGGACTCTTGGGACAGCTGGGGCGGTGGGGGTGGTTGGGAGGAGCGACCAGGCTGATTGTGGTCTGCAGCTGTGAATGGCCCTGGGGCTGACCTGGGCCTGGAGGTGGCTGTCAGGCGGGGCTAGTCTCACCGGGTTGGCATCTCTAGTTGCTTTGCATGGACTTGGGCAGGCTCTTCTGCTGGTCCCTACGTCCTGCTGGTCATGGGCATGGTGACACTCAAAAAAAAAAAGTTAAACTAGCTGGTGCATTGGGTGTGATCCAGTCCAATCCAAGAATTCCAAGGTTAGGGAAGCAGTGACAGTTACCCACAGGGCGCATGTCTGATGTCTTGGAGACCTTCAGGTGATTCACTCTGTTTCCACTCTGGTGGGAGGGCTAGCCGCTCCTCCAGTTTGTTCATCTCTGCCGTGCATGTGGGGTGGATGTGGGGTGGATGTGGATGTCTGCTAGTGGGAAGGGCCTGGGTGTGGAGCCCTTGCCAAGGGCGGCCAGCAGGTGGCTGCAGAGCTTAGTTATGAGACTTTGGGCTCTGGTTACTGTTGATTTACGCTTGGGGAGAAAAGAGATAAGAAATGTAACAGATGAGTAGATACAGAGAGCATTTTGGTGGTTGCCAGATGGGCAGAGGGTGTGGGGGAATGGGTGAAGAGGTGAGGGGATTAAGAAGTACAAACAGACAGTTGCAGAATAGCCGTGGGGATGTAAAATACAGTATAGGAAACAGAGTAGCCAAAGAACTTATACCTGTGACCCATGGACGTAGACAATGATGTGGGGATTGCCTGAGGGAGTGGGGGGTGCTGAGTGGAGGGGAGCAAGGGGGAAAGTTGGGACAACTAGAATAGCATAATTAATAAAACATAATTAAAAAAACATAACAGATGAGACCATTAATTAGCCCCAGGGCTAGCAAGGCACAAAGAATGGTAGCAGTTCGAATCCACAGCTTCCACGGGCCACCTCGGTCTCTAAACTTAGTTCCCTAAGGTGTCCATTCTTTTATATTCTCCTCTTCCCTTGACTAAATGAAAACATCCATTCCCACCCCGCACCCTGACCCTTGCCTGCCTCCACCACGTCCTCTGACTCCCAGGGAGAAGGTGAAGGACTCCGTTACTTCTATGAGAAGAATGCAACTAAAAGGGGCCCACAACAGATTTGCAGAAAGGGCTGTGGTTGCCAGTTAACCTTGAATTTCAGACAAACAACAGTGTGATAGTTGGGACACACTTACCCTAAGAACTTATTTATTATTTATCTTAAGCTCAAATTTAACCAGACATCTTGTATTTTATCTGGCAACCCTCCACGGAGCTCATTTTTTCCGTTTCAACCCCTTTCCCGGAAGCAGTCAAGGCATTCCACCTTTGGAGTGGGGATGAGCCCGGGCACAGGGACACTCCAGTCTTTCTCTCCTAGGGGGTGGGTGCGAGGCACTGGGTGTAACCGAATGGCCTGCTACATCAGCACAGACGCAGACGCGGCGAGGTCTTCCCTTAATATTCAGAGTGGGCTGCGGACACCCACCTGCCACCTTACAGAATGTCCACAACTTTTCTCAGAGTATCCCCGCCACCTGGCATTTGTTCAACTTAAGGAGATCCGTTGTGTTTTCAAACATCAGGCCTTCCTTCCCAGCCCACCCCTAAACCCTCCCCCCAAACTGGGCAATCTCGTGGGTTTTTTTGCCTGTTACTGTACTACACCGTGTTACTGCTAGAAAGCCTCCTTCAGGGCTTGATGTGCCCAGGGCTGTGCCGAGCACTTTGCTCAAAGCTCTGGCCAGCCTCTGTGGGTCTCTGAGGAAAGCCGCTTCCACACTTGGCTGAGGTCTGCTGGTTTCGTGTCGGAGCACCTGCCTGAGCAGGGCCAGAGCTGCTGGTATGGGTTGAGCTGGGCTTGCCAGTCAGATGCCCATTTTCCCCTGGGGTGCTCATTTCCGTCCTACCCCGTGGCCGTGGCCAGAATGTTCCAGTCCCACCAAGAGGCTCTAGCAGCGTGAACCATGAAGACTCTGGTCGGATTCCCGTGCCACTGCTCCCAGGTGTCCTCGTGTCTTCCCTGGGAAGACGTGGCCCCAGACAGGGAGGCCCTTGCTAAGGCCCCAGGTCGGGGGCGCCAGCTGCCTCTCCTCCACTCAGCTGGAAGGGTCACCTAAGCAACTCTTCCTTGAGCAAACAGTGCTGGGCCCATCTTGACAGAAAAGCAGTCCGAGATTTTAAGATGGTGGCTTCTTAACCTGCCGTCTGATTATGTCCCTGAATGGGAGAGAGACTTCGTGCTGAGTCTTGGTCAATTCGATCACCTCACAGGGCTGCTTAAAAGAATGCCAGCTGCCAGTTGGCAACGGTTGTGCCACGTAAGAGAAGACTGTGTGCATGTGTGCATGTGTCTGGTTAGTTCAAGTTCACCTAGCCTGTGGCTGCCCCTGAGCATCTGTGAGGCCAGGGGCAGCCTGACTGCACGTCTCGTGTCACAAAGGGTTTCTTCAAAGTGGTAACACACACACACACTCGCGGGTGCACACATGGTCCATATTGTGTTTTAAGGAGACAGTAGTTCAAAGGGTTTTCCGGGCTATTTTTAACATCGATGTCTGGAAGGAAAATGATGTCACATGCTGGGGAAAGTGTCCAAATATTCCCACAGATTACAGCTGAAGAATTCTGGGTTTTGTTTTTCTCAGAGTTGGGGTCACTCAAAAAAGGTGCGTTTTGAACCCCTCATTCCCCAAAACCTGTGCAGCTTGAACTGCACCTGGAGCGGCTTTCTGTCCTGTGGTTTGTCAGACAGACAGGGGCACTCCTGCAAGCCAGGGGCCTGGGAGAGGGTGAGCGGGTGGCGGGGAGGAGGGGTCATCTGCTGATGGCGACCTCAAATTCCAGAGGAGTGGAAGGCCAGCTACGTTAAAGTGAGGAGAAAAAAAAAAACCCAAATCCCCGCCCCCCGCCCCCGCCAAAACAGTGATCATATTAGGATTTCCTGCCTCTGCTCTGCAGTCCTGGACAAGATACTGAATCTGTTTGATTTTCAGCTGCCTCATTTGTGGAGTAGGGTAATACCTTTCTCAGAAGATTCTTGTGGGTATTGCTACAGTAATAGATGAAAACAACTGTTACAGGGCATGTTACATACTAGGTTAAGCCAGTATTAGTTCTCA
The DNA here is from genome assembly GCA_004027735.1 of Carollia perspicillata. NCBI lineage: Eukaryota > Metazoa > Chordata > Mammalia > Chiroptera > Phyllostomidae > Carollia > Carollia perspicillata. The sequence continues at coordinate 5,727 of PVKM010010148.1, read as the reverse complement.
TCTCTCCTTTGACCTTATTCATGCCACTTTGCGTTATCCCCATGCCGTTTACTAGGGAACAGGTTACAAAGATCTCCTTGAACTGCTCCGGCCTGCAGCTTTAAATGAGAAACAGCACTCAGAACGAAAGAGAGTCACAGGAAGGTGTGGTGACAAGGGAGGAAGAACAGAACTGTAGCTTGCTCTGCTCCCTTTGGGAAGGGGGTGCACCTCTCTTCAGGAAGTGGAGATTTTATTCTCAGACAAGTGAGATCCTGGCACAGTCCATGCAATGGCGGGACTCTTTCGGCTGTTTCATCCCGGGTTGTAAATTGTCAGACAGAGGCAGGGCCACCTCCGTTGGCCAGGACTCCCAGAGCAGCCCAGGCCTGCTTTGGTGTTTAGGTGCAAAACGATGACCCTCCTGGGGTCACATCTCTGGCACATGTAGGCTTCTTGGTGAGAATTGTATTCCTGAATATCTTATTTCACTTTTGCTCCCTCCCCTGGGCTTCTTCTTTGCTTATAACAGGGACTGGAGAGAGTTGGTTATCTCTTTAGAGGAAACGCGATGTTTTCCTAGGACACTCCCAGGGAGGAGGAGTGGGAGAAATGGGGCCCTTGTCGGAACCGGCACAGGAAGTACGCCCGCCCCTTCCTCTCAGAGGGAGCTGGTTGGGTCAGCTTTGGGGGAGATTGGGTGACTGTTTCTCTATTATCATGCAAAATCTGGAAACCGAGCCCCCTTCCTCCCCTCTTCTGTTTGCTGCTCATGTAGTAACTATGGCTCAGTGACTTCTTTTTGTGAAAGCCAGAGCCTCAAACATGGCCTGTTTGGTGGCCATGGTGCTGAGAAACAGTTACAACCACATGATCTTAAAGACAGGGGTATCTGTTCTCAGAAGGACGACGCTCCTGCCACTATTGGCATTTGTATTCAGACCAGTTTGCTTCATCTGCTAGCCCAGCTTTAGGCTTGGGTCATTGGTCTAAGGGACACAGGGTTGAGCACGAAGGAAGGATGGCCCAGCAGGCTGGGGTGGGTTTCTCACAAGCCCTCACTGGTGCAGATGCTGCTGGTAGAGCGACTGCACCTTGAAGGCCACTGCTGAGTTGTCCCAAGAACTGAACTGCAAAATCACCTGTGAGGGGTTTCCGATTCCTTCTCGTCCCCAGAGCAGCTGAGGATGTCCGGGGGAACGGATGGACCTGAATGCCTGGAGTTGTGGCTGGAGGCTTAGAGAGAACTGGACGCCGCTACTGACGATCACTGTTGTAATAAACAACATGGGCCTTTTGTTCTTCAGGAACGGTGGGGACATGACCGATAAGGGTGTCCTCCCCAAAGGCACGTCCACACACGGCTCCCACACGGCTCCCACGCTGCGCCTGTTCCCTGTCACTGCCCAGCCAGTCCCACCTGCCACGAGTCTGCCGCCTGGGCTGCGCAAGGGATTCTGGACCACGGGCATGTTTTATCCATCATGGCTTAGTTGTTACTATACACAGTGTTTATTTTTCTTCATAAAAAGATGCAAGCTGTGTGCCTCCAAATGCTGGAAGCTCAGAATACTCCATTTGTTTGTGGAAAGACAGACTGGATGGCACAATTTCAATCAAACTATGAGATGCAGCCTGGCATGCCTGGAGAGAGAGGGGAAATAGTAATGCTGCGTGCTCTTCTTTCTGAGAAGCCCCAGAACTGTGCACCCTCCGTTAACTCGTTAGTCCCCGGAAGGGGCCCTGGTGGACCTATTCCTCCAGGGATGGTACCAGCAGCTCCACCAGAAGTGCTCCTCCTTCCTCCTGGGACAGGCAGGGCCGTGTGGCACAGGCTGTGTCCCGTCGATTTACTCTGGGTACCCGGCGTGTGTCCTTTTACTTTCCAAGTGGAAATGGCCCTTTTCTCCCTAATTACAAAAGTAGTAAATCACTATTTTTTTCCTGGAAACAAAGATTAAATGCCAGTATCATCATCATTATCATTGTCATCGTCATGGTCATGGTCATCCTCGTCATCGTTCTCCCTCTCTGTATCCATCTGCCTGTCTACATGTAACCCGCCTGTCAGCTGTGGGCCTCTCCCAGGGTTCACACTTGTGGATCTTTACCCCACATAGTGATGGCTCAGTTTCATCCCACCGTGTGGCCGTCTCCACCCCCGTGTGAGGGCCAGTGGGTTGGTTGCCAGTTGTTTCTTCTTTTATAAACTGGGCTGAATTGAACACGCTTTTTAAAAAATATTTTTATTTATTTATTTTTAGAGAGAGGGGAAGGGAAGGAGAAAGAGTGGGAGAGAATCATCAATGTGTGGTTGCCTCTCATGTGTCCCCCACTGGGGACCTGGCCTGCAACCCAGGCATGTGCCCTGACTGGGAATTGAACCGGCAACCCTTTGCTTCACAGGCCCCTGCTTAATCCACTGGGCTACACCAGCCAGGTCTCTGAACACGCTTATACGTACATCTTAGCCCCTTTGTTTCCTTATTTGTTTAGGCTAAACTACCAGCAGTGGAATTGCGGGGGAAAGGTTTTCGATGAGCATTCCTGAACTGTCTGTTCTGAAGTCTATACAAATGACACCCAACCCCACAGAGTCAGACCTTCACACCCCAATTCTTGGTCATTTTCTGGGGTCATCTTCTCTTAGTTTTCTGAATGATTAGTGTACCTTGGTAAGGGAAATCTTTATGTAGTAAAAGATTTTTAGTTTTCCTTATTATTATGAAGTGTAGTTACAGTAAGTATTATGGTAATAATCATATTATTTGGCTGTTTCCTCATTTTGGCTTTTTGTTATGAAAATGTTCAAAACATGAGAAAAATTGAACTAGCAGGACACTGAACCACATACCTTTTGTCTAGATTCAGCTACTTCAACTTAGCTATGTATGATTTATCTCTCGCTGTCTCTGTGAGTGTGAATTTAAATTTTCCTAACAACCGCAGTAGTATTAGCGCACCTAAAAAAGTTATTAGCAACTTTATATCATCTCATATCTAGTCATATTCAAACTAACCCAGTACACACAAAATATTCTTTCAGTATAGCGCCTGTTATATACTATAACGCCTGTTATATACTATACTGTTATATACTGTATATTACATAGAGATAATCAGGGCTCTCAATCCTGGCTTATACGTTACAATCACTAGGGACTGTATTTTCAAGAAGCATTGGGGTTTAAATTAAAAATTCTTCAAGGAATTTTGAGTGGCGGGGGCTGGGGGTAAGATTTTCTTTTGAGCTGGACATTTTCCTGCAAGTTAGCAAATTTTTCTGGAGAGGAGATGCCGAGGGTCCCTGGCACCAGGCATTGTCAGGGCAAAAAGGAGGACCTTGGTGGGCGGGTAGGCGTCACTGCCCCTGCGGCGCTGTGGCTGCAGTCAGCCCAGCCCGAAGTAAATGAGCAGGGAGCTACCGAAGCTGAGGAAGACGAGATTTTGGTGCCCTGGGCTGGAGAGAGAGAGGGTGGTGGCAGCCCCAGACCTCTCAGCCCCTCGACAACGCCTCCGCATCTGGGCAGGGCTGTGGCGGGTCTCCATGGTGAGGGCCTGCGCATGCGGACCGCCCGGTATCTGCTCCCTGTGCTGTCGCCTGTGTTTCTGACAGCCTGTGGGGGAAAAGCTGAGCAAAGGTTTAGTCTGAAGTTAACCCGAGTCTCTCTTTGCCGGGAGAGTCCACTTCATTTAGAACTTGGAACCATCGAGGTTTTCAGCAGAGAGACGCTTAATGAACTGGGCCTGAGACACAGGCAATAAACTTCCTGGCCTGCTTAACGGACTATCATTGCTCTTGTGCTGGCTGCAGTGATGTGTTTTATTCCCCCGCTTTTTATTAGCTCCCAGCTGAAGGCCAGGCTGTGTGAGCCCCTGTGGCTTTGTTTTGGGGAGCAGTGGAAAGCTCAGCTTCACGCTGGCCTTCCGAGCGCTGCACGTGTCCTCCAACGCCTCTCCACGGCAGGCCCAGACCCTCGGGGGTGAGATTGCAGTGGTGGCCGTGGTCCGGCACCTCCCATCTTATAAAAGCAATCTTGTTTTCCTTCTGTGTTGGTTCAGAGTTATTATATGAACTGGGTTTATGTAAGCTGGCAGGATGTTTTTTAATGAGACTGACGACGCCAACCTGAAAAAGTTAAAATCCCCCTATAATCACTTACAACAGATTAAAGTGGAGGACGCACCATAGGGGTATTTCTGGGATGCGTCTGAGAGCTGGGGTTTGCCTCTGTTTCCAGAGCATGGCTTCCTTTTGGAACATCTTCGCATTAGGTTTGAAATCATCTGTTAATTGGTGGCAAAAATTTGGCATTTTGAACTGAAGAGAGGAAGTGAGAGAGAGAGAGAGTGTGGGAGAGAAGGAGGTGGTTGGGCATCGGGCATCAGGGACTCGGGGGACCCCGTTTAGCACCTGAGGCTACTAACCCCCTCGGTGGTGCAGTCTCCTCACATCCTCGTTATCTGCAACTGTGAACGTATCACTCCAGTTCTGAGACTCTGTCAGCACAAATGAGCTCTTCACCACTGTGATGTTGCAGTTTTTATGGCGTTTACTGGGATGGTGAACATAGATTTTCCCCTACCTGGAACTTACAACTATGACTTTTATCTTTAATCATAAATAGAAGGAAAAAAATACTATGAATAAATGGTACCTGTAAAATATAAGTGTCATAGCCAGACTATGAAAGAAAACCTGTTATTTCTCAAGATTTTCTGAGAATCGTTTTATGGACAAATGCTAATTCTCCCATATTTGACATGCGCAAAAATCTGAAGGATGCCAAATCGAGATGCCTCAGTGATCTCTCTTGACTGCCTAAAAGTGTTAGTGTGTGAGCCACCTGTCCCCCCACCTGCCTATCATCACCCAGCAACCCCTTTATCCATCCACTCATCCATTCATCCATCCATCCCCCACCCACACTGTCCATCTCTTTATCTGCATATCCATCCACCCGCCCATCCAGCTATTCATTCGGTCCCTGTTTCTGCCTTTCTAAAGCATCTACTATCTAACCATGTTCCTAGCTTCTGTAGACTGATGCTTTGACATTTGCCCCGTGTGCATATTTTGAGCACACTTGTCCTGGACAAGCCGATGCTCCGCCTGACTCAGCTTGCTCTGGTGTCCTGTCTTATCTCGCACGTCCTCGGGGGCGTTCCTCCTTGCAGAGGTTTACTTTTCAAACACTGAGCAGCCAACCCAGCGCCTACCTCCCCAACCACCTCCCTTGTTGGATTCTCTCACACTCTCACACTTGAGGCCACTATCCACCTGCCCTTTTTCTTTTTAATCCTCACCCGAGGACAGTTTTTCATTGCTTTTTAGAGAGAGAGGAAGGGAGTTAGAGAAATATCTATGTGAAATATCTTTGTGAGAGAGAAACATTCATCGGTTTCTCTCTGATGAATTGAACCCACAACCTAGGTATGTGCCCTGACTGGGAATGGAACCGGCAAACTTTCGGTTACTGGATGATGCTCCAACCAGCTGAGCTACACTGGCCAGGGCTCCACATGCCCTGTTACTTCAAGGCCGGGTGCCAGGTAATTAGGAAGAGCCCCAATACTCCAGAGCCCCCTAAAAATTATTCCAGCAAGCTAATCCCAGGCCTGTTTATCCTGTCCTTGCCTGTCACTTCCTGGGGAAACCACAATCGAGTCCCTTGTTCATGTTTTCTCCTCACTCATTCTTTCTCTCCTGGCCAACTCTGCCGAGTCTTTAAGGGACCCCATGTCCCC
>PVKM010010147.1:0-35442 GCA_004027735.1 Carollia perspicillata | reverse complement strand
TTACTTTTAATTCTCTATTTTTTTAACTGTTCAAACCTAATCTATTACTATCCAAAAGTAATACCTATGAATAAGTTACTCTTATCTTTGCCATTTTCAACAAATTGTCTCTGTGAGTCCAGTGGAAAGACAATCTAGTATGAGATCCTTGAATTTGTATAATCTAATATAAATGTAAAATGTAGCATGTAAAATTATATAAAATCTACAATAAAGTATATTAATGTAAAGATGTTATTTTTAAATGTATAGTATAATTGCAGTTGGGTGTTAATTTTCAAACATTACTTAATTAGGAGTGGAGGAGCACCTAAAGGGAGAATTGGTAGTCTTAGTACAACATTACATTAATAATGCAGTATCTGTGGAAAAGAACATGAAATGAATTAGTGAGCTTGCAAGTAGGTGCATGCGACAGGGCTAGATAGTGGAATGAGGAGGAACAGGGTGGTAAATAGGAGACTAGAACATTGTGCAAGATTCCTTAGGACTGTATTTTTAGGATATTGTTATTTCCAGTTTACTGCTGTATGTAGCAACTGCTAAACATAAGGAAATTACTTAGTCCAGGAAATAACAGCTTAATCACTAGCATGGACTGAAATTACACAACTGTACATAACCATGAGCTTTAATGATATTGTCTCTTTTTAAAAATAGTTTATTTATTTATTTATTTTTAGAGAGGAGAAGGGAGGGAGAAAGAGAGGGAGAAAAACCTCAATGTGTGGTTGCATCACGCACACCCATTACTAGGGACCTGGGCCCAGCACCAGGCACGTGCCCTGCACTGGGAATGGAACTGGTAACCATTTGGTTCATAGGCCAGTGCTCAGTCCACTGCGCTACACCAGCCAGAGCTGATATTGCCCCTCTCTTTAGGAGCATTGAGAATAACTCTTGTCAAGTGTTCAACCAGTACATGAAACAAGGTAATCTAAATTAAAATATGCTGAAGTATGAGCAAAAACAAAAGTTAAAAACCTATATTTTTCATAGATTTTTATTCCAGGAGAAGTTTCAGTATTTTATAGACAGTGTCTATCTTTGGCCTATTTGGCTTTCTCGAAAGAGGGAAATCGCTTAATATTTAGCATCAATTAATTAGATGTAAATTATTTTGATGGCTACCTTTTTTTCAAATTATAAAAGCAATACACATTAATGGTAGAAAATTTGGGCAAAACAGAAAAGTATGAAAAAAATCACATTTAACCCTAGCATTTAAGGATAGCACTATTAAAACATCTTTCTGGTCTTTTATCCCATGCAATTACACATAATATTAGTTTTCAACTAAATTTATATCAAATGGTAAGCATACATTCATTCATTCAACAGATATTTATCAAAGGATAACTATATACCATTATGGCACTGAATAATTAGATATAATTTGAAAATATTATTTTAATGATTATAGGTGGTTCTAACCTTGCATAGCAGTACTACTTAACCATTCATGCATGTTGTCTTTTGGGTTGACTCCAATTCACCCACTGATTTCAGATTGGTTAGAACATCCCCCAGTATCACTCCAAAGATAGGCAAGCATGATACAGACTTATGACAAACCACTACACAAATTTCCAACTCTTCCTATTTTGTTTAAAGGGAAAAAATTCAAGATTTAGCCTGTCAAAATCAAAATCTCAAAATTGCATCTTATATAATTAAATAATTAGCTCATGAATTGTGAATGTGGTTAAGAATATGTCTCTCTAAGCCAGGTGGTAAAAGACAAATACCATATGATCTCACCTTTAACAGGAACCTAAGCAACAAAACAACAAGCAAGCAAAATATAACCAAAGACATTGAAGTAGAAAACGGGATGACAGTAACCAGAGGGGAGAGGGGAGGGAATTTCAGGGGAAAAAAGGAAGGGATTATAGGAACAAGTATAAAGGACACATGGACAAAAACTAAGGGGGGTGGAAATGGGAGGGAGGTGGGGAGCACTGTGGGGGGGTGGGCTGGGACAGGAGTAAAAGACAGAAAACTGTACTTGAATAACAATTAAAATTAAATTAAATTAAAATTAAGAAAAAGAATATGTCTCAAAAAAAACCCATGTTTTTTGCCCTGGCTGGCGTGGCTCAGTTGGTGGGAGCATCATCCCATAAGGTCGCAGGATTGATTTCTGGTCAGGGAACACACTTAGGTTCTGGGTTCAGTCCCCAGTTGGGGCATGTGTGAGAGGCAGATCAACATTTCTCTCTCACATTGATGTTTTCCTCCTTCTCTCTGTCCCTTCATTCCCCTCTCTCTCAAAATCAATCAGCATGTCTTTTGATGAGGATAAAAACAAACTGTGGTCTCTAAAGCCAAATATCACATCTTCAAGTTTCAGCACTGCCATTTTTAAGCAAACGCTAGACCGTTTTCTGGCTTCTTTCCTTTATATGTAAATTTGTCTGATAATACTAGCTACTTCATAAATAGCTTAAGATTAAATAAGTTAATATGCATAAAGTAAGTATTTAATAACATTATCTATTATCATTTTTCATTAATATTTATTTCGTGTCTTTGATGTGGCAGAGATTTTGCTAGAAGCTATGGTTACAAATGTAAACAGACAAGCAAGATTTTTACCTCCACAAAACAATGGAAACAGATATTAAAATAACCCCAAAGTAATTATATCATTTCAATCATAATAAGGGCTATAAAGAAAAGGAATATTAGAAGGTGCTAAAAGAGTAGAAAACAGGGGCCTCCATCCATATACTTACTCTGGGGCATGGTGTGTGGGTGTCTGTAAAGTGGGTTTCCGTGAGGAAGAATGCAAATTAAACTATTTGGAGAAAGGAAAGAGAAAGAGGATAGTAGGCGCAGATTATTTGCTCAGGTGTGTAAAGGCCCTCAGGTAGAAGGGTGCTTGCCCCTGTTACAGAACTAAAAGGAACTGAGGAGCAGAGAGAGCCAGTTGGGAAGGCGGAAGCTGGTGAGAGATGAGGCTAAATATGAAAAGGAAACACAACAGCACATCACTCAGAGCCTTTTGAAGCTTATTACAGATTTGGGCCATTTAAGAACAATGACAAAACAACAAGTCACTAAAGTTTTCATTCAGAGCAGTGATGCACTCAGATTTGTGATTTTTAAGATTATTTTGGCTGTGACATAAATAATACATGTAAGGAAGGCAAACAGGACAGTTAATATTTTATTATTAAAATGATCCAGAAGAATGTTTGGTGAAGGCAGAGATTGTGAGAAGAAGATAGATTTGAGGAATAGTTGGGGATACATAATAAGTTAGAGAATTACCCTCACCCTCCTACCTGCTACAGTTAAGAACCATAAGACCTGGTGATTGATCACATATAGGAGTTCATGGAGATGGAGACGGCAAGAACGCCCTGGTTTCTGAAATCAGATGAGTGGTTATAAATCATTTTACTGAGATAAACCCTGCATGAGGAGTAAGTTTGAGGGGATAGATGACTTTAGTTTAGGATATGTTAGAGACAGGGTGTCTTTGAGACATATAGGTAAAGATATTCAGTCAATGGTTGGATGGATGGATGGATGGATGGATGGATGGATGGATAAATGGGTGGGTGGATGGATGGATAAATGGGTGGGTGGATGGATGGATAAATGGGTGGGTGGATGGATGGATGGATGGATGGGTGGGTGGATGGATGGATGGATGGATAAATGAACAGATGGATAGATAAAATGAAGAATGGATTAGGCTGGAGTTGAGAAAAGTGGTCTGGACTAGAAAGAAGTGTTTGCGAGTCCTTAGCATGTTGATTGTAACAGAAGCTGTACTATGGGTGAGATCAGTCATGAAGAGACAAAAGTAAAAAGAACAGGGAGAACTTGGAGCCTCAAGGAACTCCCAACTTCTAGAACTTGCAGAAAAATGTCAACTGTCATGGAGGATGCTAATAAAGTTCCATCTGATGGCTGCATTTTTCTTCACTAATTAAAATATGAGGCCATATGCTGAGAGTGAGAGACAAGGTAGGAGAAAGTATCTGGGGGTTGAGAAGAGTAAAGGAGATAGAGTGGAGGGCCTGCTTGAATTTGGTGAGCATGACTTTATGAATTAATGAATGTTAGCCTTGTTATTACACACAGTTTGACACTGGAAGAGAAGCTCTGCTCCACAGGATGCCATAAATGTCATCATAAAAAGCCTACGTCCCCAACATAATCACTTTAAAGAGTTTGTTGTATATTTTTAAATATTCTACAATTCATATTATTCATACATAAGTAAAATTGATCTGAGAGAAAAGGAGTATAATTTTCTTTTGTCTAGGATGTTGTTTTCCACAGGTAGCCAAATTCCACCAATTTGAGCAAACTGAGATGATTCATTTTCAAATAGGTAAATTGTCCATATGGGTGAAACAGCAAATTTACCAGGATTTCACTGCAGGTACTGCAACCCTCGTCTCCTCTCTTTGCCTTTCTATAAACTAACACTGGGGTACGATTTTTACCAAGTCCCAGTCTGCTTTAATAAATGGCACAGACAGCACTGAGCACAGAACAAATGCCAAATAAATAATTGCTGTTTGATAAAAATGGTTCTTATCAGCAAGGCCAGTATTTGTATATAAGAGAATGACTCCAAGGGGCTTAAAAATATTTGCTCTCTTAGATGAGTTAAACATACCCACAGAAATTATGTTGACATTACCCACTAGCTAAGCAGAGATAAACATTAGTCCTGGTTCAGTCTGAATTCTTTTAATTTCAAAATTTTGGCACTGGAATTCAAAAAGCTTCACCATTTCCAAAAATATTTTGGTATAAAAAAGTTACAGAATCACCATCACAACGACCTACTTCAGGACACTGGGGGAAGTGTAGTGGGGGTGTGGAGCACCATTCACCAGGTGACCTCTCCATTTCAGGTTGACCACAGCCAGTAAGCACATTGGCCAGTCGAACACAGGTGACCAGACCCACACTACCCTGGCACGGAACTATGATTGCGTCCTTTTGATCAGAGATCATTTCCTCTCTTCCAACAAGATTGGATGCAATCTTCACTGGTGTTGTTAATAAATTGCTCATTAATCAAAATGGATTTATTGAGCATCCATAGTGTGCAAAGCCTGTACTAAGGGACTCAAAATAACAGGTTGCCTAGTTACCATGAAATGGAAAAATTCCCCTGTGAACATTAAAATTAAAGGAAAGACAGATAAGAAATCATTATTTTTGATGGCATGACTATTTCATAAGGGCTTTTTCTGCCATTATAGCCATTTTATTTTAAAGATAGTTTTCATACATTCATTCACTCATTTAATTATTCATTCTTATATGCAACTGAGTCACCTTTATGATTACATACAGTTCTTTTTCCTGATACAATAAGGGAAAAATATGATTCAACATTGACTGCATAAAAATGACTCTTAGAGAGCAAATTACCAAGGAAGTACTATATATACTTCTGATGATCTTTATTTAATGAGCCTAGTACTTGAGCAATTTCATTTTTACTCCATGTGAAATCTGTAGTCACTGAGGTATTAGTTAAGTTACTCCTTGGGAAAAGTATCCCTCATTTTCTGGCGGAACTGCAAAATTTTGTTGAATATAGATTTGCTAATAAGTTCCTTCATATTTAAATCGAACCAGTGGATACGTGGAATTGTTTTGTTTTGTGTTTTTTGTGGTCAGGATGAAATGTGTTTTGTAATAGCTCATCTAGTTAATAAACAGGAGAGCCCACAGACAGGTAACTATCATGCACATTTAACTGTGATTTTTCTGAGAAACTACATTGTCTTTATCTGTGAATAACACTGCATCACAACTGAGACCCTCAGGCTGCTTAGCCTCTGAGATAAGCAGGACAGGCAGTCTGTCCTCCTAGGCCCAGCATCCTCTCTCACCCCTCCCTTCTATGTAGTGCTCAGTTTGTGTGCTTGGTTTTGGCCCCCGTCTTCATTCCCTACAGCTGCTGTCACAAAGTACTACTAACTGGGTATCTTAAACAACAGACATTTATTATCTCACAGAATAGTATCTAGAGGCTAGACATCTAAAATCAAGGGTTTTTTTGGCAGGGTTCGTTCCTCCTGAGGGCTGGGAGAGGAGACTCTGTTCTAGGCTCTCTCCTTGGCTTGTGGATGACCATCTTCTCCCTGTGTCTCTCCACATCATCTTTCCTCTTTCAATATCCCTTGTGTACAAACTTGCCCCTTTTTATAAGGACACCAGTCATGCTGGATTAGGTCTCATCTGATGACTTTGTTTTAACTTGATTATCTCAATAAGAACCTATCTCCAAATTTTCCACTTAAGGTCACATTCTGAAGTACTAGGAGTTACGAGTCCAAAAATAAAACGGGAGGTCACAATTCAACCATAACAGTCCATCTGGCGATTGGATCATCCCTTTATCATATCCATATCCTGTCTCTTCTCTTCTCTTCTCTTTCCTCTCTCTCTCCTGCCCCCCGCCCACAAGCTTTGGAATACAATCCCTATGAATGTACAAATCTCCATTTTATCTGTAAACCTAAGTTGTGTCATCCGACACAGCTAAGTGAAAACTATAAACCACATTCCTTAAAATACAGCTGTTTTAGTTCCCTTCACTACTTCTTTCCCAAATGTCAGAATCCTTAAGGAGGAAAGGGATGAGCGTCACTCTCAGCTTTGTTCCCCCTTCCCTCTCTGGCCAGCATTGCATTTGTCCTGGCCACCATCATTTCTTGCTGAGACTGCACACTGATCTCCTCATTAATCTTCCTGCCCTCTAGCCTCATCTCTGTTCAGTCTCTTCTCCACATTGCTTCCAGACAGATCATTCCGAAACAAAAACCTATCATGTGACATCCCCACTTAGAGTCTATCAGTGGTTCACTCCTGCTGTCGGGTAAAATCCAAACTCCTGCATGCCATTTCTTGTTGTGTTATATATTTTCTCTAAAAGCATTCCAAGCTCTAACCATGCTAAGTTGGGCGTAGTCCCTAAATGCATTATGTTCTTCCATGGGACACCCTGTTCCATAGCCTGGAGAGCCACACAATTCCATTCATCCCCTCACCTCCTCCTCTGAGGCTCAGATGTGATAGCACCTCCTCCAATAAGCTTTCACTCGTTCACCCTCTCCTACCCTCCCAGAGCACCCGATGTTCACCTCTCTCATTGCACTTATGACCTTTAACTTTAACACTTTCTGAGCTCTAAATATCAAGACTGAAGCTTTCACCCTGTTTCTTCTACAACATGTAGACAACGTCTAGAACACAAGAGGTACTCATAAATGTAACTGGGTGAATGAGGAACTGTAGGATAGTTGCCCATCCAGTTCAGTTTGAGTGCTTTTAAAAGACTCATGTGCATCAAGAGATGTCTCCATAACCGAAAGTCCTACTTTTAGTCAATAGGGGACTGGTAACAAAGGAAAAACATCAGTTAATTCTGAGAGAGGCCATTAAGTTCTCTGAGTTCATCAGCTTACTTTGTTGGTCCTGAGGGTACAAGGAAAATCAAGGGACTAGGCACAGCAGAGTGAAAGACTTGCAAGGATTAATAGTCGGATCCATGCAAAACCGAAGCTACAGGTTAATGGGACCGACGGAGGAAAAGACCCAAACTGCTTCCCATCCAGCCAGAAGACAGTCGTATCGATGTTCCCTTCTCCCTGCTATGGCACTCAAGGAGGCAAATTCAGTGAAATTCCAGAAAGGTTCCACATATAATTGGACCAGAAACTGCTCTGACTTGTATTCATCTTTATTCCTAACGTTAAAAAACATTTTCTTCCATTTTAATACTGGGTTCCCTCATCCCTAGAATTCACAATCACAGCCCAAAATGCAAAGATGACCAATAATTATGAATTAAACATGGGTCAGTTGAGCCAACTGGCTTCTTTTACACTGAAACCAGATGACTGAACATAATTGGGGAAAATCATATATTCATGAAAATTAATTCTTGTTCCACAACAACGAACAACTCAGTCATTGTGGGATTTTGTATTTTCCAAATGTTGCTGCAAGAATATGTTCTTATAGTACGACTTTTGGTAGCACTTTCGGAGGCAGATTAAATTCCTTCCACTTAGGTAAAGGCTGTTGACTACACTGGAAGTGATGCTGACTTCCGAGGCTAAGTCGTACAAAGTAGCAGAGCTCTGCCTCAAGCTCTAAGGGTGCTCACCCTTAGATCCCATCACACACCACAGGGAAGTCCAAAGAGGCCATGTCATCAGCCACATGAATAGGGACTGGCCTTGAGAATGGATCCTCCAGCCCCTAGAGAACTTGCCCCAGTTGATATCATTTAGGGCAGAAAGAAGTCACCCTCTCTGAGCCCTCTCTAAATTTCAGATTGATGAGCAAAATAACTGACTGTTGTTTTAACTCACTAAATGTTGCAATCAGTAACCAGAACAGATTCGGGTACTTAGAAATGGGGTGCTGTCCTAACAAACATCTAAACACGATGGCATTAACTTAGTCATTGGATAGCAGGCAGAGGCTGGGAGGGCATCAAAGTGAGCGACTGTGAAAAGCTAAATGGCCTGTAGGAGAGGATTTGTGGAAGCCCGAAGAGCATGAGAAAGCTGTTGGTAAAGGCTTCAAGGGCAGCAAATGAAATTGGCAGCTCAAAGCAAGGAATCCTTTGTTGTGTTGTAGGGGAAAGTTTGGCAACACTGACATCTGCAGTAACGTGGCAAATGGAAAATGAACCAAATGAACTCTGTGATCTAGCTAAGGAGATTCCAGGCAGAATATTTAAAGTGTAACTTAGCTTCATGTGGCTGCCTGTGATAAAATTCAGTGAGAACTAAAGAATGGCCCGTTGAATTAGAAGGAGCCAGAAATTTCTGGGCATAAAAACAACACCAGTTTCTTATTTCTAGCTGCTCCAAATGGCAAAAAAAGAAATTCTAAAATTAGGAAGGCCAAGGGTCAGATCTGGGAGGCACTACAAGGTCATCCATTAACACCTACCCAGGCTCTCGGGTGGAGCCGAATAGAAACTTTAAGCCAAACAAGGAGACCCAAAAGGAGTTTTAAGGGCACACCTCATAGATCCTCCCTGTTCAATGACAGGATTTCTAAGGATGTCAGGGACAGTGTGTCACAGAAGTCACCCAATATTCAGAAGAGCTTATCCAAAATAATGGAGTGTTATATAAATTGGAACACAAAAAGTCTACAAAGTTTTCAAAGAAATTTTATCAGCTTGACCTGGAAGGAACAGAGATGGGACACAATGAAACAAGGTCTTTGATCTCTCAGATTTTATAGGCAGAAAACAGGTGAGAAAGAAACTCAGCTGCAAATGTGGGTTACTTTTTATGGAAAAGGAAGTATGACTCAGAAGCTGGAACCGAGAGCCCCAGAGAACAATTCCTATGTCATAGGGCTGACCATTACTCAGGGAACTGTGCCTGATTTAGGTGCATAATTGCCACAGGCTGTGACTGCTGTGTGCCCTGTTTTCCCTGCGTTTGAAGGGGGATGACAACAGTGGCTTTCCACTCTTGTTCCATGCTTGTTCCACTCTTACATGCTGGGTGTGTAGGAGAGGAGAGGACAGATCAGCTCTTTAGTTCACAGGTCATCACTGCCAAGAGCAAAGGTAATCAAGGGCCTGGACCGTGAGAACTGCGCCAGAGGCTCATGCACACCTGAACTTAGACTTGGAGCTCATGCTCGAATGGGCTGATGTCTGGGGATCCTGACAGAAGAGAGGGGTGTATTTGCATATGAGAGGATATAAATCATTGTGCAGTGGGCAGACTGTGGCATACTGTACTTTCCAAAAATGACAGCGAAGAATCTCCCATTCTATATTCTCTTATTACAAAGTAATTGATACTCTTTTCTTAAAGAGCTGGGGTCCATGTTCTTTCCCCTTGAATCTGAGTGGGCCAGTAAGAATAGCAGAAGTGACAATCTGTGACTTCTAAGACTATATAGTAA
This sequence comes from Carollia perspicillata, assembly GCA_004027735.1. Classification (NCBI taxonomy): domain Eukaryota; kingdom Metazoa; phylum Chordata; class Mammalia; order Chiroptera; family Phyllostomidae; genus Carollia; species Carollia perspicillata. Next base: position 25,509 of record PVKM010010147.1, on the reverse strand, counting down.
AAATGAAACAGCTTTTGCCTGGCTCTTTTTGGGATTTTCACTCTCGGAACCCAGCCAGCATTTCATGAAGAAACTCAAATAGTCCATGGAGAGTGAATGGTCCCCAGCTCATACCCTCCTCAGCCATCACCAACAGCCACGGAGTGGGCCATCTTGAAAGTAAGTCCTCTACTCCCTATTTGAGCACCCCCAGCTCATACAGTGTGGCACCAACAAGCTGCCCTGTAGAATAAACTCTGCCGAACTTGCAGATTGTCAGCAAAATATATGACTGGTGTTCCTCTAACTCAATAGGATTAGGGGCAGCTTGTTAAATAGCAAGAGAGAGCTGACACAGACATCTCCTTGATGAAGTGTTCCTCAAGCTCCTGAGTTGGGTAAAATTCTCTTCTTTGCTGCTTCCAAAGCTCTCTGTGACATCCTCTTAGCACGTACTGCACTCTGTTGAAATTAACTGTTCATTTGTCTTCCTCCCTGTGAACACAAGGCAGGCTTGTGATTTCTGGGAAATCAGCCATATGTATAACTTTCGCCCCATCCTCTCTCTCCTCTGCTCTGGAACTTTGATTAGGCAAGTTAGAATGTCTTAGTACATCCTCCAAGTCTCTAAGCTTCTCTTTCCTGGTTTCCATGTCTTTGTCTCTCTGTGCAATGCCCTGAAAAATTTCTTCTTATCTAATTATCAGCTCACTAAATATCTCTTCAACTGAATCTCATCTGCTGGTCCATTCAAATTTGGGGTTGTTTTTCTTTGTATGTACATGTCTGAGGTATTAGGGGTTTTTCCCCCCTCTCATCTATGCTAGGTAATTTTTATACAGTTTCTATTGCTCAAAATACCTCCAAGATTATTTTTTACTTATAATAGCATGGTCATTTTATAGCATCCATCTGGTAATTCCAAATTTGAAGTCTTTTCAGGTGTGGATCTGTTCTTTCTTGTTTCTGTTGATTCCTGCTGGGGGTTCCTTTCCTTGTGCACTTAATGACTGTAAACTGCTCATTTTAATTGGAAAATTATTTATAGGAGTTATATGGGCCTAGAAAGAGAGTCATTCCCCTTCAGAGGGATTATATTTGCTTTTATTTGATGTCTGAGACTATACTGCTTTAAACTAAATTCACCGACTGATGTTTTTTGGACCATCTAAGGCACAGGTGGCAAACACAAGGCCCGAGGGCCAAATCCAGCCCTCTACCTTGTTTTACCTGGCCTGGCACCTTGTTTCTACCCAGCAGCAGTGCCAAGCTCCTTTCTCCTGGTTAAGGAGTAGTTCCATTTATACAGTCCTCAAATTACATTTGGCCCTTTGAAGGCAACCAACGAGGCTGATGTGGCCCCCGGTGAAAATGAGTTTGACACCCCTGGTCTAAGGTGATATAAATTTGGGGTGCAAAGCTATGTCAGGACTAGTTTGTGGTAATAACTTCTCAGAAGTTTTCCCCATTGTTCTGCTCACAACAAATTATTCTCCCTTGCAGTCTCCTTGGGTTGCTGGTTACGGGGCAGAACTATTTCTGATAACTCTGAGGTATAGCCCTTGCAGTCCCAGTTCTATGGAGGAAGGATTCTTTTTTGAACCTTAATGCTAGGCAGACACAGAGAAATGTATTCTACAGACAAACCCACAAAGGCACCAAAGTTCAACAGCAGGTTCGAACAATTCCCTCCAGACAAAAGTGCCTTTGATGCCCTACTGGTTTCCCATCCTCACCAATGTTTTGGCTTGATTATTTCTTACTTACCCACTGATTTTAAAAAGTTCCTAATTTAAATGTTATTCAGCTTATATAGTTTTCCTGTCATTTTTTTGCTGCTTTTACAAAGTTTTCCTTTTCTGTATTTTTATCCACCACATTTAATTACTTTAAGTGGGAGAGCTGCTCTGAGCCAAATTCGCCATCACCCTATCCATGTTTTTTTTGTTGTTGTTATTGTCATTGTTTTTCATCTCTGTGTCCTCAGCATACAGCACAGTGACTGGCACATGAACTCAATTAGTTTCTTATTGTTTGATGAATATATTCGACCTTTTAATTCCTGTATCCATCACCCCTGGCACAGCCCTACCCCCTGGGCCCTCATTAAAGCTCTCTTACATTTTCATACATATATGCTTTCTATTTTCCTACATTAATGGAACTTTCTTCCTAACTTCCCACTATTTCCCTGTTCCCTCTCTTATGGGGGATTTTTCATTCCCATCAACTCCCACAGTTCGGGATCAGCCTTGTCTTCACTCTCAGTGGCTGCTTCTGGGTCATTCACTCTCCTGCCTTCACCCGAAATCTGCTGCTCTTCTGAAGACTGTGCTATCCTATTATAACATTCTTTTTCTGATTTTATTACTACCAAAAGTGGACTTTCAGTCACAGCTCTACATTTCTTGGGAGTTTCAGTACTTGGTTCACAATTTCTACTCTACGTCATCCCCTAAAATAATTCAGCAGTATAACAGAGTACTTAGGAGCACAGTTGACCAAATCGTGTTCGAGTCCCAGATCCACCCCTTATTAATATGTACATCTGGGAAGTTACCTAATATTTCAGGGCTTCAGTTTCTCCACCTGTAAAGTGGGAATAATGGTACTAGTACCATACAGCATGGTAAGGATTATAGAAATAACGTCTATACAGCACTCGGAACAGTATCTGGCACACGGTAAATGCTCAATGAATTTTAACTACTTTCATTGTACTCTTACCTCATCTTAAAAGTCTTCCTTCTACAGGCTTATTATTGGTACGATACCTCAGTATTGCTCAATGTTGCTCAAAAACCTATTTGTTCACTTCTATACAATTCCCTAGCTTTTTCTCTAAAATGGCATTTCTGACTTTTACTTTAACCTTTCTCAAGATACAGCTCTTCTTTTCAGCCAGTGACCTTTTTTCTTAATGCAGAAGTTCAATCCATTTGGAAGCACCTATATCAGAATTCTGTATATTCACGACCGTGCTCCATGATCTCTTCTCCGAAGGGGAAGCAACGACCGTGTTTCCTCAGGTTAGCTCAGTCTCAACTTCTCCTCAGTCTGTTCTCTCTTTTATTCTTTATCTTTAGCCTCTTGCTCTCCATCAGCAAATTCCTCCCCACTGTAAACTTGAACAAGGCTTACTTATCCTAAAATAAACTAGCCATTTCTCCCTTGTACCTGTTACTTCTCAGGTTATTATCATGTCTCTTCTTCTAATCTTCTTGAAAGGTGATCTGTATTCTCCAGTCCCATTTCCTTATTTCCTGTTAACTTCCAGAAATCTGGTGTTATCCCATCATTGCTAAACCTTACTTTTCAAAAGCAAGCAGCAGTTCGATTGTTAAAAAACCTCTGTTCAGAACTTCAGCTACAACTCCTCTGCAGTAGTGAATGCGATGACCATTCACTGTAACTCTCCTCCCTCATTAGCTCTCACATCACTACCCTGCAACCTTTCCCAGACGCAGTGGCGAAGTAACGTAAGCCAATAGGACGGTAGTCAGTCATTCACGTTCAAGAAAAGGCTCCACCAAGTATGGACCTTAAATAAGACACTTAGCTCCAATTTCTTTATCAGTACATGGACATAATTTTTGCTTGCTTTGTTCACTGGTTTACACAACAAATAAATAAAATAAGGATCAACCAGCATCAAAGATATAAAATACACAAAAGCAGCTGAGTACACTTTGATAACAGGAAAACAGATAGGACACAGGATAGTACATTGAAAGACTCTTGCTACCAAATCTGCTATGATGTTCTGAAGGACCCAAAGCTTTGTATCTGACTTACCTGGACTTACTTCAAAATGTGGAGGGGGGGGATTATTGTGACTATATTGGAGAATTTTCACTCTGAAAATGCTGTGGCAAATCAAAATATGAATGATATATCTTCACATATACAAGCATGTAAATCAAATTTTAAGAAATATTACCAGTTCTTGGGGAAGGGGCTCTTGCAATTTCTAAGGAGCAAGGTTTCTTTGTAACTGCTGTGTCCGCGAGATCACATAGGAAGTTCTCGTTTTCTGAAGGAAATGTATCCAGAGAAGCAGATGGTAAAATTTCCGTAGTGTAATTCCTCTTCTTTGGATAGGATTCCTTAAAGGAAGGAGAGAAAATAAAAATAGCTTTGTGATAAAGACACAACCCATTTCATTTATAAAAACTAGCACAGATAACCAGGTTTATCAGTTCTCCTAAAAGTGATTGACAGGTTATGATTCATCTGTTTGAATAAGCCATGCATCATGTTACTTCAACTTTACCAGTGATCTTTCTAGAAGGGTCTTTACAACTTGGTTCTCTTGAATTTATCACTGAACTAGTAAAGGTCATTATCTCCTGACATGAACTTCCTAGTAAGTTCGTTATCTCTATTTCATAATAAGTCTATTTTCTAGTCACAGCATAAACAAGTGCTTAATCGATGCTCATTTCCCAGACTCTTCTGCTTTGGCTGCTTTCTCAAGATAGCCACTAGACTTACTTTTGGTCAGTAAGATACAAGCGTGAGTCCACTGGAAGGCTTCTGAAAAAATAATTCTTCCCCAGAGAAGGCAAGGAGGCTGTTTCAGAACCTTGGCCTTCAGGTCCATCTCAGAGACAGTTCTGATGTCTGGAGATGGGACAGGCATGATGTAACCATAAGGCAATAGCCTAAAGTCAAAAAGATTAACAGGCCAAGACAGGCAACTGGAGGATAAAAAGAGCCTGGGATGTTGATGGTATCATTGAGCTACTCACATAGCTCCAGAGCCATTTTCTCCAGGCTTCTTAATTAAATAATGAAGTTCTTATTGTTAGAGCCATTACAATTTGGGTTTTCTGTCATTTAGAGGTAAAAGTATTCCCACATAACACACTAGTATTTTTCTTAGTGAATACCATTAACTAATACACTCAGGTTAACTTTTCGACTTAGGATAAAAATCAAGGTCCAATTCTAGACTACTGATTCTTCAATATACTTAAAAAATTAGAATTTATTTTATTTTGAAATATCTTAACTTCTTGAACTGGCATTAACTGAGCAACAGACATTTGTTGGGCATCATCACATCTATCTAAGACTAGGCTAAGTGCTGAAGATTTTTAAAACTAGTAAGAAATAACTCTTACCCTCAGAAAGTTCAGTTTACTAGAGAGGAAAAACTGATTAGCTGCTCAATGAATTTAAATTATAATTCACTATCAAAGGGAAAAGACAAATAAGGAAAAAAGAAACCTCATTTTCAAAAAATCTTCCAAGCTCTATTCAAAGGTTACTGAAGATTTAGTACAAGCTTCCATTTTTTTCCTATAATGATATTTACAGTACAGAGAATAAGTATTCAAGGTCAGTGCAATTGCTTTCAGATCACACCAGACCCTCACACATCAAAGAGTCAATTATGTTCACTCTACTCTACTGAAAGCAGGAAATTGGGAGTAATTTACTTTTAACAACAAAGGGCGACAAAAGAGAAAGCATCCCGGGGAAAGCCATCAGGATGATATAGGACTGAAAACCATGTCACAGAAGACATGATCAAAGGAACTGCAGTGTTCCAGCCCAGAGATGCCTGGCAGCAGGCAGGGTAATGGTGTTCTCAGCTTATGTGAAAGGCTCCCCTCAACAACGACCCCACAGGGTGGGGGAGAAGAGAGGCTGCTGTGGTAGACGTATTCTAAAGTTCTTAAAGGCACTGACGGCTCTAAGTCAAGGAGGGCAAATTTGGGTCAATACAAAAATGCAATTGTCTATGAATTAATAACAGTGTTAATCTCTTAAAATAAAAGTTGACTAATATAACAATTAGCTAAAGATAGCATTAGAAAGCAACAAAAGGAACTTCTCATTACTAGAAATCTTTCAGCAGAACTACATATTGATGAAATCACGTAGAAAACACATTGCACAGAGCACATACCAGAAGACTGTGAGCTCCGTGAAGGCTGGAATTGGCCTGGTTCGCCAGTCAGCCCCCAGAATCTAATACAGGGGCGACCACATGGTGGGGGCTCAGTAAACACCCACTGATCAACTGAAGTCCCTATGTCCTCTTCCCCAAATCTAACCACCAGTTAGGGAAGCGAGGATGCCTCTTTAATACGCACATTTCTTGGCTCTTCCACTGGGTTATTGTTATTGCTTACTGTTATTGTTTATTGCTTACTGTTATTATATATCAAAAGTAAAAAACTGAGACTACAATAAAATTATAAAGTCTATGAAAAAGAGAGTTTCTAGTTCAAGCCCTAGTTCATCCTAAAAATTAAATTAGTTAGAGCAACTCACTATTCACGAATTTGGTTAGGTTGGAATTCTACTGTGGTTATAAAGAATTATGAGTACCTTTTTAAAGGCCTTGAAAAAGACTCTGAAATTGAACCACACAGAATGAATTGGTTTGCTTTCCCTTTGAAGACAAAGTATATACAATTATTAGAGAAGTATTAGAAACTATTGAGAAAGAGAAAAAAGTCACATTATACCTAGCATGCTCAGATAACTACTTTCAGCATCTTGGTGGCAGTGTCCTCTGACAGCTTCCCTCTGTGAGTGTGTGTGGATGTGTGATTGTGTGCGGAGATGTGTGTACACCAGAGAAAAAAAGGGTTTAAACAACAATGAAGTGCACCCTCTTCTGCTTCCAATAGGAGGGCCATCATTTCTCATTGGAATAAAAGTCTGTAGTGCATGGTTTCTTCACAGAAAGTGAGAGCCCTAAGGAAAGAGACAGTAAAACGAAAATAGAGAAACTATGCTTTTGTAATCATATTGTCAAAAAGGAGGGCATTCAACCAGATACCTGACAAGTATCTCTCAAAAGAGGATGGATACATGAGCTCATTCAAATAATAGAATGGACCCATTTTATATTATTTGGATTGCATGTGTCCACTACTCAGTTTAAGAGACATTACTATCAAAATCGGCCCCCTCCCACCCATGTTCCTGATTCCAGCCCCCTCCTCCCCTCCCCCCAAACAGAGCTAAATCCTGTTCTGAAGTTAGTTTATAACTCCCTGGATTGTTGTTAAAATTTAGCCCTCTTCCTTACAGTGGAAGTCTTGGATTTTGATTTGTAGGTCAAGGGCCAGCATACTCTTGATGGTAAATCCTGGGAATAGACGAGAGGGGTTAAAAGAACTGTGGCCCAACAAGTTGAGACTGACCTTCAAGTCTCCATTGTACCTAGTCCAGCAAAAGCAGGCTCTCGTTTGGACAGCAGTTATTGCTTTCTCCTTGATGTGCAGACCCTGTCTGTATTCAAAGGCCTGATTCCAGGATCTCAGATGTGTCCCTGCGCTTGACTAGTTTTAACAGTAGCATGCCTAAGACTGTTCTCCGTCTTGGTCTTTGCCAGCTCTCTTCTCAGGGACTAATAATCCTGTTTTTGAATCTTCGACTGGCCCCCAAGGCCCTGAATGCCTAACTCCCCAGTTCCTGGGGGAATGTCCGTCTTTGACACACAGACTTGGTTAACTGAGTTGGCTTCACCTGGTGTAGTTGACCGTGCAATGTGTGGATCAAATAGCACTTCTTCAAAAAGATGCACACTGAATAAATCGAAAGAACATTATTTTCCCACCCAAAAAATATTAGCAATTAAATATGTTCTCACATGTTGTTTATACTGTGTTCTTATAAAATTTTAAGATTTTCAGGGCTGGGCTAACTCTAACAAGTCAAAGTTTATCAGTGACTAAGCATGAGGTCCTATCATTCAAAACAGAAATGAGTTATAAAAATTTGGTATGGGGGTATATAGATTAGCAATATCCTGAAAAAAATTAATAGTTACAGCTGACAGAATGAATCAGAGTGTAGTACACCAGTGAAAGACATAATGTTACATAGGCTGATTGAATGCAAGTATGATCATTGGACTGGGGAATGTGATAGGCCTCCTTTCCTCTGTGCTAATTAGAACTGGGGATGATCTGGTTTAGCAATTTCACAAACACAGGTTTGACCATCCTGTGTAAGGTAGTGCAAGATTTCATTCCTCAGAGGGGCTAAAGGATACCTGGCCTTCTGACTTATGAAAAACCTTAGCCACAATCAGGGACCCAGGTATGAGCACAGCTGTTTCTCAAAAGTACCAATGATGTGGGTTTTATTTTGTTTCTTTTTTAATCAGTAAAGTGACTTAGACCACTTTGACAGGGCACGTCTGTGAAACTGCCTCCCAGCGCAGCTGTATTGCTGACCACAGAGAAAAACTGAAGCGGCTTAATCACCGCCAAGGTGAGACATGCCTGCACTCTCAGCTCGCAAGTACTGAGGCTTGCATCTGAGGGGGCACGAAAGCCAATGGACCATTTTCTCTGGACATGGGTAAGGAAAGTGTTGAGTATCCAACCCGTGTCACGTGAGAAAAGACCGAAGGAGGAAAGGTGCAGGAAAACATGTATCTTGAGTATTTGAAAAGTGAAAGGGTGATGCAAATTGTGCTCTGTCTCTAAGTGGGTGTAGACAGTGCAGACGGAGAGACGGTAACAACGAGGAGGACTTCAGCTCAGGATGAGCTTTCCACAACTCAGGGCTTTGCAGTAGGAAGTTGGCTCCTTAGCAGGTGGCACGTTCAAGCCCAGTGTAATCAACATAAGGCATCTCCTGAGGACAGAAGATGGTGGTTTGACTTAGATGAGTTTTAAGACAGTAGTTAAATAAGAAGATAGGAATAGAAGTAATGTGATAGCATAAGATGCAAGCTACCTGCATCCTTTGCTTCTCGAATTCTTCTTCTGACAATGAGAAAAACAATACTAACACAGGAGAGTGTGGGTTTATGACACTTTCGAAGTCAGTGATGACTCACAATTCCAGGTGACTCAAAATAGGTGCAAGATTTTGGGGAGAAGTCTGACTATCTGACATGACCTTCAATATCAAGAAAAGTATACCCTAAAGACTTACAATGACATTTAAATAAGGAAATACTAAGAAAAATAAGAAAATCATCAGGCGAGTCTTTAAGTGGGCCAGAAGACTGAGCAGCAGCAGGACAGTCCCAGGGGAAGACGTGTCAGTCACCGTGGTGGGCAGAATGATGGCCTCTCAAAGATGTCCGAGGCCTCACCCTGGAATGGGTGAATATGTTATGTCACATGGCCAAAGGGACTTTGCAGATGTGACTATGTTAGGGCTCTTGAGACAAAAAGATCATCCTGGCGTATCCACTTACAAGTGGCAGAGAAAAGGAGAGGCAGTGATTGGACTGGCCAGGGCTGGCCTTGAGGCCAGAAAACACCATGAGCTGAGGAAGGAGTGCAGGTCCTGGAAGTCAGAAAAACAAGAAAATGAATTCTTCCTGAGAGTCTCCAGAAAGGAATGCAGCCCTCCAAACACCCTGAATTTAGTTTAGTGGGACCCATTCTGTACTTCCAGGACTGTAAAATAATGAAGGCATGTGTTTTTAAGCCACTAAGGTTGTGGTGATTGGTTACCGCAGCAATGGAAAACTAACACAGCAATATCAGCAGAAGGCATCGTAGAAGGAGGTGAGAGAGACTATTAATGGTTGAGAGAGGGACATGAAAATTGAAGTCCAACTGAAAAAATACACCTTGTTCTGATGTGACTCAGTATTTTAAAGATAATGATGCTTTCACTTGCACTTGGACTTTAATTTAATGCAGTAGTAATGCCAGGGAGTTTCCTTCACACTCCATCTTGTATCTTGACAAGTAACCCTGAAATGAGTTTGGAGAAATACACGCATGCAATAGCGTATATTGCATGGGTACTTTTCAAAAGAGAAAAGTAACGGAGGTGACATGGATCAGCCTTTATCAGACTTTTAAATAAATTATAAATGGCCATGGTAAAATACTTGAAAGGCAATGGAATAAAAGAGAGAAATTTAAAAAATAAAGCTCAATGCTTGCGGAAATTTATTGTATTATGAAGGTGGTATTTCCAACAAGTAAAGGAACCATCGATTATGGAACAGCTGCCAGTGAGGTAACCGACTAGGCATTTGGAAAGAAATGATAAAGCTGGGTAAATATGTCATTTCTTACCCCAAAGTAAATTCCAGAATAATATTTAAATAATAAAGAAATATGCTTTTAATAATCATCTTAAATTAGGAATGACCTTTGACCAGGAGGTATAACCAGACATGTAACCAGAACTGTGCAGAGAAAAAAAGCTAATAAATTGGAGTACATAGGAGTATTAAATTTCTATAAAGCCACTAAGATATCAAATATGGAGACAAATGACAGATTTGGGGAAATTCTTTGACGCATATGACAAAAGGCGAGTATATCATATGGAGAGAACTAAAAACTGAAATGAAAGAAATCACTGAGGGGAAAGGTCAGCAAAGGATAGGAGCAGTTCATGATGAAGAGCTAGAACTTTCTCATATGAACAGATGCTTGGTCTCATTTACAATTAAATCTATGTGAATTAAAATAACTCCTGATATAGCATTCTCCATCAGGTTGCTACAGATAAAGAAAGTGTTAGTGATGATCTGGAAAAATGGGTACCATCAGGTGAAGTGTGAATTGGTCTGAGCTTCTTTTAGGCTAATTTGTTCATGGTTACAGGAGACTTTTAGAAAGCAGATCTTTAGATAGCAAGAAATTTTAGGACTTTCCCATGATAAAAATGTTCTTCCCTCACCTGGGAACAGATGGGATCGATAAACCGTCACCATTATTCCGGGAACATGGTACTGTGAGGCACTATTTATATATGCATTGCACAATTATCACTCTTTCTAGAAAATCATATACACTTGCTACTTAAAAATATTTTATTACATTTATTGGGGTGTCACTGGTTGATAAAATTATATAGGTCTCAAGTGTACAATTCTACAATACATCATCTGTATATTGCATTGTGTGTTTATCACCCAAAGTCAAGCCTCCCTGCATCACCACACATTCAACCCCCTGTACCTTTTACCAGCTCCTCTCCTCTCCCACCCCCTCTGGTAAGCACCACACTTTTGACGGTGTCTGTTGAGTTTTCGTTTGCTTATTTGTCTTGTTCATACATTGGTTGCATTCACTTTTATATCCCACATAACAGTGAAGTCATATGGTTCTTGACTTTTTCCATCTGACTTATTTTGCTTGGACGATACTCCAAGATCTTTTAAATCTTCTATTAATTAATGAAATGGAGGGAGCGTACGTGGAGGGAAGCTTGCCTCTTACCATCATGAATGAGAAAAGTTGTAGGCAGATCTTACCAACATCAATCACCTGAGTTCTGAATGGGTGTCAGGATATTTTCCCGTGTGGGAAATGTTAATTAATGTCCCTGGAGCTTGATTCTTAGTGAAACCTCTCTTGATCAGCCACTTCAAACTTGGAGGTGTCACTTAAACATTCTAAACCACGGCAGAAATCTCACGGCAAAGCAGTGAGAAACTAGTGTAAGTACTACCTAAGAAACTTTACTTTGGGTATATTATGGGTTGAGTTGTGTCTCCCCAAAATCCATGTGTCAGAGTCCTATCCCCACTACCTCAAAATGTGACCTCACTTGGCAATAAGGTTGCAGATGTACTTCGTGACATTAAGATGAAGTCGTAAGGGCGAGCCTCTAATTCAATGACTGGTATCCTGAAAAAGAGGGGAAATCTGGAGACAGGCATGTCCACAGACACGTATATACAGTGAAGACCGAACTCACACTGACACAAGCTAAGGAATGCCGAAGACTGGCGGCAAACACTGGAAGTCAGGGCAAAGGCATAGAACACATTGCTTCTCACAGCCCTTAGGAAGAAACAGCCCAGCCTACATGCACCTCAGTTCTCAACTTCAGACCTCCAGAACTGTTGAGACAATGAATCTGTGCGGTGTAAACCACCCGGTTGCTGGTGCTTTATTGAGACAGCCTAGCAGCCTAGCACAGGGTAAAAGATAAATAAATAAAATGAACTGGCTGAAAAATACTTTTGACTAATTTCTTTTAGTGTTCTAAAATCTTTACTCCTTGGAAAATAAGTAATCATTAACCAGGGACTAGCAAGGAAAAGAGAACTATCTCTGTTCTTGATAAAATTTCCAAAACTGTATCCAAATTTTAAGTGCACATAATCTTTTACCCAGGAATCCTACTTTTAGAAATCTTTTCCACATTACTCAACAAATGCAAAAAAAAAAAGTACCTATAAGGATATGTATTGGGACATTGATTATAATAGCAAAGGACTATACATTATTTTTTAGATTTACATGAAGAGAATGTTTAATAAACAACTAGCATTCATACAAGGAGGTGACATATAATAGTATAATGCAGAAGTCCACAGATTTTACACTGCATAAAACTACTTGGGTCATTGGTTAATAATTGAGATCTGTGACTCTCCCCCAAATACGTACTAAATCAGAATCTCTGAGACAGAACCTGAAGGTCTGCGTTTTACAAACATCCCAGGCCATACTGATAGCAATGACTGGCGAAATGCACTTGAAGAACATAGTAAAGGCTGTGGCTTCAGAATCCTAGCTCTGCCATTTTGGCAAAGTTGCCTTGGTGAAGTCTCAGTATCCTCATCTGCAGGACTAGAATCCTCACAGCACCTATTTCAAAGGCTGTTGTTGGTTGTGATGGACATAACAGAATTAATGAAACAAATTCAAAATAAAGTGAAATAAATGTTACAAAGTGCTTAGTGTAGTACCTATTTCTTAACTAATAAATGTAGCCATTATTACTGTTCAGTCATTCCCCCCTAAATGAGATACACGTGTAGGAACTGATATGGTGAAGCTAAAACAAAGGGAGGAACCATCTATAATGAGATGTTCATGTCTGTGTGAAAAGGAAGCGTGTATGGGTATAATACCTACACGCACTATTTCGGAAAGGAACGATGAAAAACTTGGTGATCACCATTGCAGAATGAGACAAGATCCTCCTCTGCTTTACTTGATTTCTTTTAAAACTGTATATACATGTTACTTTCAGGGGGAAAGTTCTACAAGTCTAAATACCACCTGGGGAAAGTGATGATACCATTTCAAATATAAGTGAACTTCGATTTTTTACTTCTGGTATACTGTTGTGTAGGAATTTGCATACCCCAGCTGAGACTGAATGGTGAAATCCCAGAAATAATCTCCTTAATAAATGACACAAATGCAACACAATATATGCCAAATGAGAAGTGAAACTAAACAGGAATCAGCTCAGTACCAATCCTCAAGAAAAGATCTATATAATCTACATAAGAAGTCAAAAGAAATGAGATGCAGTTTGCCAATAACAAGATGGCAAAGGGGAAGACTGCCCGGTGGGACACAACCTTGAGGCGAAAGGACGAAGAAGTGGGTCGTCTGGGAAGGATCAATGAGAGTCAACAAGAGAAGAAAAGAAAAAGACAGACACAGAGGTCGTTTATATGAATTTGAAATAAAGTGATGTTTTAAAATACACTGAGTTTGAAATAAAGTTCTTTGTAATTTGAGGAGTCCAATGCCTCGTATTTTTTATTGTAAAGAAGAAGAAAACAAACTATGGATTAATACTGAACAAGTAAATAAACTAAAAACTTGAACATTCAAACATTTGTATAAACAGGCTTCACGGCTAGGTATAGGGAGCCAGGCGGGAAACCATGTGTCCATTAGAAAAACACTGAGCTGTAACTTAAGTATTGGGAAGACAAAGGGCACCGCCAAGTTCATAAGAACAAAGTGCTGGGTAGATGGAGTTCCACAGACCAATGTCCTGTGTTGGTAGGTCTAGTGATAGCGAGAGGTCCTGGGTGATAATGGAACTAGTCCTGGGCCTTTATTCCTGATGTCGGTGAAATGTGTGGCCTGAAGGGGCATAGGCAAGGCCGACAGAGTAACAAACACTTCATAAACTGCTCCCAGCAATCTAGGCTTGAACTCCTGGAGACACTGCTTTCTTCCTGCCCCATCACGCTTACTCTTAGTGAAGGAGCAGTCATCAACGTCTGTAAAATTTGCACTTCACAATAATTCCTAGGCCCCGTATTACTTTTCTATTTCCATAATTATCACACCAGTTTTAACCTCACTGGCTCATACCTCTTGATTGACTAGCCTCCAAACTCCCCTCCCTGACTCCCTCTGTTGCGACTCCTCAAAGCTCCTATTGTAGCCAGCCCATGAATAAAACAAAAGGTTCAAGCAAATGGATTAAAATGTCAATGAGGTGAGTGATAAAGCAGATACTAGAGAATGTGGTTCTCTAGTGCAAGGCAATATGGACTTCTACGACTGTATTCCAGGATTACATGGAGAGTACTAGCATCAGGTCCCCCAAGCCTGAGCAGGTCCTTCACTGCTCAAGTTAAGGAACATACTCTCTGCAGGTGAGAAGAGCATAAAGAATATCAGTGACACATGCTAAGTTCCTGCTTCCAAATTTACACATCAGTTAACTCCCCTGAGAAGTGAGTATGAGCAGAAAGCAGCTCAGGTAAAGTAATCAGTGTCTCTCTGCGTGAAAATATGACACACAAAAAAAGAACCCTGCACTCTCTACCAAGCCCCAATGCAGAAGTTGTATGTTTTGGATTCGTTGTTTGAAAAAAAAAGCATGAGTAAAAAAAAGCAACAGTAAATTACTATTTTATTAATCATAGCAAAACTCATGCACATTTGAAAATAATAAATATGGATACAGATATGAGATATCTATTATTTATGTAATCTACGGGCAAGGCTTGGCGCTGGTATGAAATGGCAAGCCCTTTATGAGCCTGCCCTCCAGAGAGTGGGCCAGTGTCAGATCTGTAGCTTCATACCATTCCTAAAAAGGATATATTATAGCCTCAGATTATAGTAATATTAGAGGATAATAATAATCATTTAATAAATATTTGTTGAATAAGATACGAATTTTATAATTAGTATCCAATTTTTTCAAATTCTGATGCCTGCCCAAGAATACCTCTCAACACTCTGCTCCCATAAGGCTAATGTACTCGGTAGCCCCAATCCCAAATGGATTTTTTGCTTATGGTGTCTCCATCCCTTCAGGGCACCAGGAGGCTCTTCTAGGGATATAAACATCCTCCTTTTCTTTCCCAACCAATCATAAATTCTACTTAGCCAATGAAGCATTTAATGACTACACTGGCCTACATGGTTTTCTTTCTTCTCTGATCTAAAAACAAGAAGAATACTCTGTATTAATAATTCAGTATCTCACATACTAGATTTTTCAGAGCCAATATTCATACTTAATATTTTCATTGTGAGCTCCTTCCAAATGCGGTCTTCTCAGAGCACACATGTTCCATTAGTGCTTCTTCATATGTTCGCGGAACCTGCCACAGTACAGTTCTTGCTCAGAGGAGATTCTCAAAAATCATTTATTTATAGTAATGGGTTTAATCAATGAATTAAAGGGATGAATAAATAAATAACGATTAAGAAAAATTAAACCTTCAGAATACAGAAAACAACTTGAATGGCCTCCCAAAGCTTTCCCATCCCTGTGCTATTTTAACAAAAACATTAATTACAAGAAGACTCCTTTGTAATCATTCACTTCTCTATCCACAAAGACAAGTAAGATAATACCACAATGGAATTCTGTTCTTTTAGCTTCTAAATAAAGGTAAATGATACAGATCTGTGAGTCAATGCTTTAAAAAGTCTGGAGAAACACCAACATTGATGTTAAAATACTGAAGACTATGATGCAATGGTCATGTGGAAACGTGTACTGTTGTCTCTGGTTTCGGCCTTGTTAGAGTTACACACAGAAGTAAACAACTGAATGAGAAATGTTCATAGGTTAAGAAGAGTCCAGAAATCTGACTTTGATCCAACATAGGAAGGGACATTTCTCAATTATGCGGATTAAAGTGATTTCATTGATAATCACCTTATTTTTCATTTACTGCTTTCTTTCTTCAAGGACTATGGAAAAATAAAGGAGGGAAATGATTTGAAAAATAATGATGAATCCAAATGCTGACAGAACACTGTCCTAAAAAACAAGAAGTGCTTGAACACAGGACTTTTATTTATAAAAGATACACTACTAATACACATTCTATTAATGCGCATTCAGGGCTGTGAACCTACCATTGCCATAAACATTAATTAAATCCCATGAATATAAAACTTCGGCATTCTGACATCTGCTTTTCCAGAGAATCGCATATTAGAAATTAACATAATTAACATTTTGGAATATCTTTAGACTTGAAAAAATACTCTCCTATTCTTCTGTTTTTAAATTAATGTGATTTAGGAGGCCTCTTGATGCTATTTAGCTTTCAATAGCATAAAACCCTGGTTTTAATAACCAACACCTATTCATTTGATCTTTATGATCTCATGTCTGCAAAGAGATTAAGAAGAGACTTAGTTAAATGAAGGAATCTCTAAGACATCGAAATAAAAATCTGCCACGTCTTCCATCATCTTTATTATTGTAATGGGCGTGGAACAAGGTTCAGGATGGGGTGTAGGCTGAGAAGCCCCCCCTCCACACAACCCAACCCAACCCAACCCTCGCCCCTGAAATACAGAAATAAGAAAAAAATTCCAAAGCCTGCACAACCATGGCTGGGGATGAGGAAGCATATCTGTTGCGAGGTACTTTGCATATCAATAACAGCTGACCAGTGTTATAGTTATGCTAAGTAGCTGAGCCTGCCCACTGGGAATGGGGAGATGGGCATGACTTTGACTGGTGATGAAGCTGGAGGAGCTTGCTGAGCCTGGGCGGGAAGCAGGGAGGCAGTTGGCCTAGGGAGTCACTAGGCCATGCCTGCGCAGAGTAGCAATGCCAGCTGCAGAAAAGCAGAAGATACCAGAGGTCTGGCAGACGCAGCCCATTGTGGGAGGAGTCAGAAATGGATTTACAGAAGAAGATTCGGGCTGGGATTTAAACTCAAGCATGACAGCCACTCATGCTTTTGGCCATGCAGGGAGTAGTAGTGAGGGAAGAGACATGCTGCCTGTAGTAAAGGATTTCTGCCATGTGGTTTGAAAGAGAGCAGTGGGAAGGGAGACGTAAACAAGCAGCTATGTAATTTATAGTGAGGAAGGAGGCCATGCAGCCTGGACAAGTAAGAAAGGAGATGCTGCTGCTGTGATCTGCCTGCTCTTGCTGACTCTGGAGCTGTGAAGGACTTCCTTGCAAGATCCTGTCCCGCTGCACCTGGATTTTACATGGACTTTTAAGACCTGTGCCTTTCCCGAGTTTCACCATGATCCAGAATAACAGGGTGCATTCCTTTCTGGACTATTATATGGAGGCTGATGGCAACATATTCCAGATCGTGCACAGATAAGGACATGGGAAACAGATAAGGACATTGGGGGATGCTTTTGGCTGGTAGCCTCGTAGGGAGCACGGGAAGTTCTGGGTCTTCTGGGAAAGGAGGGCTCTGGGCTGAGGTGCTCTGAGCCCCGCCCCCCAAGGTTGGAATGTTGTAAATAAAGATCTGCTTCTTCCAGCATTCACTGTTGGGTCATTCACCAAGGTGCCAAGTGGATAGGCCCAGTCTGCTGGTTAACATTATCATTACTCTACCAGCAACTCTGCAAAGCAGAGCAGCAACGTTTATGTCTTTTGAAACTACTCTATGCCCTTATCCCTCAGGTCCAGTCTATCGCCCAGTCCCATGACTGATTCCCCCTTACATTTCTGTATCCATAGCTGCCACGTTAAGCTAGGCCTCAGCATCACTCGTGTGGATATTGCTGCTGCCTCTGAATTTATCTCCCTTCTCATACAGCTTTAGTTCATCCTATCATAACCATTAGAATAATCTCAAACATCATGCAAACATCACTATCCTCACATTATTCATGGTCCAAGAACTCAAGTGCCTTCTAAACACTTTTTATTCAAAACTATTTTATGTTACTTTTCAGAAGTCAACCCTATGCCAGCAATCTGCTTCACATGAGTTCATCTGCTCATTGGTTCAACTGCACAGTGAATTTGAACATGACTTTCTCTCCACCTCTTTAAAGGATGGTGAAGAAGCACTTCTGGAAATTGTAAGCATCTCTGAAAACCCACTGGTCCATAAAAGCAACAAGAACGGCCACAAAAAAAATTGTCCAAGTCAACTTTTTCAGAATTTTAAAAGTTAGACAAAGGTGTGCAGCAATCCGTGTGGAACGTATTCCAGAAAATCAGCAGCATCTTTGCTCCAAGAGTAAGTAAGCATTGGGGCATTTTAACTTGCCCTTCCCCATACCCACTCTCTAGTTCCACGTGGAGGAAACTGGCAGCCTCACAACAGGAATGAATCTTAAAAACTGCAGCCTGGAAGCTCCTGGGGTGGGGTAGGGTGGGGATGAGTGGGTTTGGAGCACTGCAAACATCTTCGAATCCACAGAGAATTCTCATGAATTAACATGTTCAGCAGGCCCCTGGAAAAGGCCCATTTACCGGGCTTGTTTTTATTTGACCTCATGCAGAGCTCACTCCGTGGGAAAGACCTTATCCTCTAGATGTTTGTTAAAATGAATAAGCAGCAATTGCTTAATGTTCCAGCTATTTAACATCACAGCAGCCAGAGTCAGTGATAATAGTAGCAGCAAACAAAAGGCTATCCACCCAGACTGGGTAGCTATGTTGGTTAAAGCACTGTCCTGATACCCAAAGAATGCATGTTCTACCCCCAGTCAGGCACACATGTTCACAAATTCCAGGGGTTAAGGCATTGACATCTTTGGGGTACATTATTCTGCCTCAGAAGTAAAGGCTCCATTTCAACCATAAGCACCATTCCATTCCTAGGCAATTTAAATGAAGATGTTAAGGAGAGAAAATACATATTAACCAATGAATGCATAAATAAGTGGAACAACAAATAGATGATTCATTCTCTCTCCCCTCCCCACCCTTACTCTCTCTAATATCAATCAATAAGCTTTTTTTAAACAAGGTTTGTCTAAAAAGCTTAAAAAGAAAATCTGCAAAATGATATATCCACATAGGTCTTTGAAAAGTTTCAATATACTTCTATCGACCAAAAAGGCCACATACGTGTGCAGGCCCAGGAAATATCTGAAAAGATTCTAATCTCTATGTCTGTTGAACTTGAGGCTCTGTAAAAGCAGAGAATGAAGGCCATGGCAAACAGGTAAACTGTCAGAACTTGAAGACATGCCTCGAAACAGAAAGTCCCTGGCATGGGGGGCTTATTGTTTCAAGATATTTAAGGAAAACTCTGTGAAATCATCAGGTAACCAAGCAGATATTTGACTTGCCACAAACAAAAAAGCAATTCAGACTTGAAAGAATTAATTCAGGAGAGTCACTAACCAAATAAAGAGCAAAACAACAAAAATAACAACAAAACTTTGGGAAGAGAAGAATCTGATTTTTGGAGTTGCCATTTTATATTATTTCAAAAGTCCAATTTTCAACAAAAATTACAAGACATATAAGGAAATATAAAACTATAGCCCATTTACAGAAAAAAAAGGTCAATAGCGACCATCCCTCATGATATAAAGAATCTGTCATATATCATAAATATGTTCAAGTAACTAAATAAACTATGTGTAAAAATTAAAAGTAAGAGAATGGATGTTAAAGGAAAATAGAGAACACCAAGATCAATAGAGAGATAAATTATAAAATAAAAAAGTAAGAATTCTGAGTTGTAAATTATAATAATTATATGAAACATTTGCTGGAGGGACTCAATATTAGATTTAAACTGGCAAAAAAGTAAGTCAGCAAATTTAAAGATAAGTCCATTGAAATTTTTTAGTCTAATAAACAGAAAAAATAGAAAATGAATAAAAATAACAGAGCATTAGAAAATTGTTTAGTAACAACAAGTATACCAACATATGCATTCTGAGAGTTTTAGAAGGGAAGAGAGAGATAAAGGAAAAAGTAATATCTGAAGAAATGATGGCCAAAAACTTCCTAAATTTGATGAAAGAAACATTTAATCTACATACCAAAAAAACTTGACAAACTCCATGTAGGTAAATTCAAAGGAATCTACCACACATGGACACACAAATTGTTAAAAACAAAGACAAAGAGAGAATCAGGATAGTAGCAAGAGAAGAATGATCACAGCTAACTTTTCGGACATCTTGCAGTCCAGAGGGCAGTGAGCAGAATATTCCAAATGCTAAAAGGAAAAAAAATGCCAACCAAGAGTTCTATATTCAGCAAAACTATCCTTCAGAAACAAAGAATAAAATAAGGCATTCCCAATTAAGTAGAAATTGAGAGAATTTATTGCTAGTAGATTTGCCCTAAAAGAAATACTAAAATACTAAAAAAAGACTTCCGGGAGCAATGGAATGATTAACTGGCTATAGAAATAAGCTTTGTTGGCTTCTTGCTCTTTGATGCCCTTGATGTTCAATCTCATAACCTTGAGGCATTTACAGGCTTCGATTTTTGTTTTCTTATGTAGGCTGCCAGGACATTAGAGCCTCCTCAGTCTATTTGCCTCCTTGTTTAATTAATTTAATTTTGTTTTGTTTTCTGGGGTCTTTTTTAATGATTTTTAAAAAATTTTTAGAGAGGGGAAGGGAGAGAAGAGAAAGGGAGAGAAATACCAACATGTGGTTGCCTCTTGTGTGCCCCGCACTGGGGACCTGGCCTGCAACCCAGCATGTGCCCTGACTGGGAATTGAACTGGTGACCCCTTGATTTGTAGGCCAGCACTCAATCCACTGAGCTACATCAGCCAGGGCTAATGTAAATTAATTTAGGTATATTATATATGTGTGTATATATATGTATGAGTATATATGTATGTGTGCATGTATATACACCACACACACATATACACACACCACACAAAGTGTGGGGCCAAACCAGGTTCACAGTTGTTTGTATGGAAAATAATACAATGATTTAATAAGTATAATAGAAGACTAAATTCTGTGTTTTGCATCCTGCATACTCACAACTGTACTGCCACAAAAAAAGAAGGAAATCCTGCAACAACATGGGTGAAGCTTGAGGATGTTATGCTGAATGAGATAAGTCAGAGAAAAACAAGTACTGTTTGATCTCACTTATATATATGGAGTCTGAACAACTAATCAAAATAAGGAGTAAATTGGCATAACTGAGTTATTAGAGGAATCTAATGTATTAGATATACCTAATACATCTAATATATATATCTGATATGAGCAAAATGTGCTTTTCTTGCCCAAAACCATGAAATAAGGAACTATTAAAATGTAGATGTTAAGAATTATACTGTGTTCATACCAGAAAATCATGTAATTTATTAAAGAGAATAGTTTTAGAACTATTCTGTGAAAGAGTTAACTTGTCTCTCACAAGACCCAGAATCCCTGAGTTCTTTCACTGTCTCTGGAATAGTGACCTGAGTATCACTCATATATACAACAGAATAACCAAAATTATACTATCCTGAATGCACATTTTCTTTCTGAAGGTAGATTTCAATAAAAAACAATAAGCAGCATCTACCTCTGTTTAAGAGTCATTTTCAGCAATTTACAACTATTCCATCCCAGATTTATGAACAGAGGGACATTCGTTTTCAAAGCTACTCATGGACAATGAGCTGTGTAAGTGATTACTGACCTCAGCTTTGGTTTATGAGAAAAAAAGATACTTAAAAATTCAGTTAAGAATCTGTGTGAAATAACTCCTTAGCAGGCAGAGACCGGGTATTATAGATGGATTCCTTCAAAAATCTACATTATGTTCCTGAAGGCTGAATACTAAAAATTAAAATGGTGAAACAATCAAAAACTAGAAGAGCGTGAGAGCAGGATAGAAATCTCCACTGCCATAGTCACAAAGTTAAATCTCACTGGTAACAAAAACCAAACTTATTGCCAGATCCCCCCACCTAAACAGGACAGTCTTCAGTAATTCACTAATAAGTAAGAATATCCCCCTGAAGAAATAGCACGGCGCTGAGAGGATAAATCGATCACTAAACTATATATACTCAAGAGCAATTATAATGTATAGGCCCCAGTCCCAAGAAAATTTCAAAAGATAGAGTTAATTAATCAAAAGCATTATACGAAGTGATTATTCTTCAGTGTATTTCTGTAGATGTGTATATATGTGAGTAATCAAAAAAATGGCTGTATGCTAGACCTGGCCTGGTGGCTCAGTTGTGTGGAGTGTCATCCCAATACACCAACAGTTTATGGGTTCCCCAGTCAGGGCACATACTAGGTTGCAGGTTCAATCCCCAGTTGGGGTGTGCATGAGGGGCAATCAGCATTTCTCTCTCACATCTATGTTTATGTTTCTCCCTCTCTCTCTCTCTCTCTCTCTGCCCCCCCCCCCGTCTCTTTCTTCCTTTCCTATCTCTTTAAAATGAATAATAAAAAATACCCTCAGGTGAAGACTGTGGCAGACATGGCAGTCTGGTCAAAAAGAGTCTCAGGGCATGAACTCACTTTTTCCTGGACAATGTAAAGCCAACTTCCTGGCTGGGAAAAAAACCCATCAACATGGGCTACCCAAGCTGATAAGCAACAGTAAAATTAAATTATCAGTCTAGTAAGCACAGGCGGAGCCTGTAGCATTAGCAAAGCCCAGATCAAATGACATAAAAAGAAAAGTAAAATCAGAACGTCACTAGGGCTCCAGCTTTGGTAGTTGAAATTAAAGATGTTGCCACTGTGTGTGTGTGTGAAATAATGACTATAAAATTTAAAATGTTAAGAAGAAAGAAAAAGAAGCAAATTCTCCCCTTAAACTACTTTGTGTTTGGATTTTGCTGCCCACTGCATGGCAATATCAGAACAAATGTGGGTAATATATAAAGGAGTATATGTAGCCTGTTGCCATGGCAAAATATTGAAATCAGTAAATAATGTCAGTTACCGATTACTTCAATTCTCTCCTCAATTCTGATATCAGTTACACTCCATCTGATACATTTTTTTAAAATTCCAATCTGCCTTAGATTTTTTTCACACCCACTTTCTGGAGCAGGCTTTAAAGTCCCACAGTCCTGTATCAAAATCCTGGTTACTGCGGTTTTATTATGTGTCGCAAATCACTGAAACCCTGTGAGCTTCTTTTCTTCTTTTATAACCTGGAGACGATAATATCTTTCTCAAAAGGTTGTTATGAGAATGAGATAAAATTTCCCGTGTGAAAGATCTAAGGGCTCTCCTGGAACACGGTGTGAGCTTCCCTCTAGGAAAGCGTCATTACCACTACCTACCTATGAGCCGTATTCGTCACTGCATGACAACAGACCCTGGGATACAAGGAGTCAGAAACACCTACATACTTAGTCAGCCGTGATGGGAGACAAGTGACAAGAGCAATTGTTCCCAGCCCTAGCTGTGAGCCTGGAACACCAGGGAAGCTTTTTAAAAAGTGTAGCGTCTGAGCCCCCCCACCCTCTACCCCCACCGAAATTCTAATTCAGGAGCTCTGCGGTGAGGTGGAGACCTAAGCATCTGTATTTTTGCAAAGCTCCACATCTGATTTTGACGCACTATGTGCCCATGCTGCTACCCTTCCTACCGCATGAAAGTCTTCCCTAGTTTTCAAAAATACTCTTTATAAAACTGTTTTCTTCCTCAGGCTGAAAAAGCCTACATTGTTAACCCTTCCTCTGCAACATATTGACTATTTGTTTATTCTTGTTCTCCTTTGAGCCTTAGCTAAATTATCTGGCTGTCTCTTTGGTGAAGTGGCTCCATTTATCATCGGGTGAACTTACTGGAAGTGAGAGAGAAGGTTACTGTAGTTCATGGAGTTACTGATGGACTCCTAAGATACTGTTAATGCACAGGACACTTTAATTATTTGATCCTGTCTTCTTGAAAGGACAAAAACAGGTCGCACTAGGCACCCATGAACTAGCCTCATTTCTACATTTGAAAAAGCAACTGGACTTTTCTCTTCTCTTTCCCAGGAAAAGTGTTGTGTCAAATGCTTGAGTTCTGATGGAATCTAGCAAATGTATTCAACAGTCAACCAACATTTATTGATTCCTTTATTTCAGAAGGGACTAAAGGAAGGCCAGGATTTTTCCTATCTTTTGTTTCTTGAATTTTTCCCCTCAGGATATAAACAACTTAGAAAGGGAAACAAAATACAGAAAATGTCCTCTTGAATTATTCAAATAACCAACCCCTAGCCTTCCTCTCACAGTGCTCCTGGTGGGCGCCTTGTGCGGCTGGATGGGTTTGGAGAGTTTTTTCAGGGAACCACAGGACTTGCGGGCAAAGGGGCCAGTGGGCTGTTGAAGGTTGTTTTCTGTTTGGTGACAGAATTAAACCTCAGGCAGGGATTCTTGCATCTGCATTTGTCCATTTGCTTTCTAGCTTTTTTACTTTAAGCAAGCCTTCTAAACACTAAACATCATTTTCTTTAGCATTAACTTTGTATCAATATAGTAACATTTACATCAAAGGACTCTAGTAAGGATTTTTTTGAGATAACATGTGAAAAATGACTGCTACTGTTCAATTATTCATGCCATTTTTCTTTTCCTTTCTTCTTATGTAAAATGCAGGGTCTTTGCTTATAAAACGTATCTTTCTGCCCAGGAGTTATGACCCAACTTCCAGTTCATTAAAAACAGAAACAAAACTTAAACACCCAGAGGGGCAGTGTATGATCATGAGGCACCAGGCCTCAACGGCAATTTGGGGCTGCAATTCTTGCCCTAACTCCAAGCAAGGCAATAATACTGGCCAGGGGTCGGATCCATGCAAAGTGGAGTGCCCTTTCCCAACTGGTTCAGAGACTCTACGTGGGGTGCTGGGACTCTGAAAGCATATCCCTAGCAGAGAGCATTTCATGTTCAATACACTAATACTTCAGTGTCAGGTTGAATTGAGCTAAGTGTAGAGTAAGCAAATAATCCTCATGTCCTGTGTGCATAAAAAAATCTATTAGAAATACATTGTTCATATTCTAAAATATAAAGTACTTTCTTTCTCTTTACCCTAACATTTGTATCTCTTAGCATCCCATTCCAGAAGCAGGTCTTAAAAGTAGAAGGGAGAAGAGGTTATTCTATACTTATTAAAATGACTACCTTCGTGCAAAATAAATAAGGAATTACAAATTGCAAAAATGTTTGTAGGAGAGTTTGGTTTTATTTTTAGATTTATAATCTTATGCCCTTGTCTGATGTCTGATGTTTTCCTAGGCTGCAAAAACCTAAAACAACAATCGTAGTTAAATATTATGGACTATGAATCTGTAACAGCCATAAAGTTTGCCTTAAATAATCAAAGTACCAGGCTGATTGTGCAGAACAATACTGAACTTTCTATTGTTTAGGTAAAACAATTGGTCTAGCTTTTGTCTTCTAAAAGTTAAGCACTAAATACATAAAAGCATATCATCAGAATCTGTCCCACTGACTTTGGCTAAATAACCTGAAAATTTTGCTATCGCCCTCTCGCTGCCAAGGGCAGTATCTCCTTAGCATAGAACATCCAATCCAAACTCCTCTGCCCTGTCTGGAAAGCACTCCACCAGGTGGCCCATTCCCTTTCCCTCTCAGTGGTCTGCTTTCTAATCCCCAACAGTTTAGCACATCAGATGCTCCAAGAGTATCTGTGGAAATAAAGAGAAAAGAGAGGGAGAGGC
>PVKM010010146.1:16294-35534 GCA_004027735.1 Carollia perspicillata | reverse complement strand
CAGGGCACATGCCTGGGTTGCAGGCCAGTTCCCAGCAGGGAACTCACGAGAGGCAACCATACATTGATGTTTCTCTCCCTCTTTCCTTCCCTTCCCCTCTAAAGATAAATAAATAAATCTTTTTTAAAAAGACACAAATAATATGTCAGTACATTTCACGGTAAAAAAAAATTTAAAAGCAAATTGTGTAAGTCTTCACATACAGGTCTCTCCTTCCCTGCTCCTCACCAAACTCCTCGTACCTCCCAGAGATAACCACTGTTTCTTATTTGCACTAATGTTTCTGTTTTTTCATGCACACACACACATACACACATGACTTTTAAACAAACATAAATGGGATTATATCACCCAAATTTTTCCGGTTCTTCATTGCATGATGTGTCTTGGAAATGTTTCTGTGTAGTCCATGTAAATTTCATTCTGCATTCACTGGCTGCACATTATTTCAATGGCAGGAATGTTCCATCATCTGTGTAACCTTCCCCTACTGACCAGCATTTAGATTGTTCCAGGGTTTTTTTTTTTGCCATTTTAGAAATAACTCAGCAAATTTCCTGTACATCTATTTTTGTGCACATGTGTATTTGTTTCTTAGGTGAAATTTCTGTAAGTAGAATTGCTGTGTCAAAGAATATGTTTTGATAAAATTTGATAACATTTTGATAAAATTTGCCAAATTACCTTCCAAAACTGAAATACCAGTATATGTTCCAACCAACAGCAAATGAGAGTGCCAGTTTATTCACAGTACCCTTATTTTATTTATTTATTTATTTATTTATTTATTTATTTATTTATTTATTTATTATTTCTACAGAAAGGGGAAGGGAGGGAGAAAGAGAGAGAGAGAAAAGAAACATTGTTCAGCTGCTTTTTGCAAGCCCCCAGCTGGGGAACTGGCCCGCAGCCTCGGTATGTGCCTTGGTGGGGAATCAAACCAGCAACCTCTCAGTTTACAGGCAGGTACTCAATCCACTGAGCCACACCAGCCAGGGCCATAGCCTCTTCAACACTTGGTTTTCTCAATCTCTTTATACCTTGTTAATCTGATAGGCAACAAAAAGTTACTAATTGTTTTCATTTGCAATTCTTTTAAGTATTAATAATATTGAGCACCTTTAATTTACAAATCGGCTATTGGTATTTCTTATATGATTGGCTTGTTTGTGTTATTTGCCCACTTTCCCATTGACTTTATAAATATAATAACATGTGTTTTTTAAAAGATTTTATTTACTTATTTTTAGACAGGGAAGGGAGGGAGAAAGAGAAGGCGAAAACATTAATGTGTGGTTGCTTCTCATGGTCCCCCCCGACTGGGGGTCTGGCCTGTAACCCAGGCATGTGCCCTGCCTGGGAGGAACCGAACTGGCAACCCTTTGTTTTGCAGGCCGGTGCGCAATCCATTGAGCCACACCAGCCAGGGCAATAACATAAGTTTCTTAAAGAACACTTTGATATTTATTTATTTTTTAATCCTCACCTGAGGATACACTTATTGATTTTAGAAAGAAAGGGAGAGAGACAGACAGACAGACAGAGAGATGCAGAGACAGAGAGAGAAACATCAGTCTGGGAGAGAAGCATTGATCGGTTGCCTCCTATCCATGCCCCAACCAGGGATCAAAACCTAAATCTAGGTATGTGCCCTGACCGAGGATCCAACCTGCAACCTTTTGGTGTATAGGACGATGCTCCAACCAGCAGAGCCACCTGGCCAGGGATGTAAGCTTTTTTAAAAATTATATTTTATCATTTATGCTCTTACAGTTGTCCCAATTTTCCCCCTTTACCCTAATCTACCCAACCCCCTGCTACTCCCTGAGGCAATCCCCATACCATTGTCCATGCCCATGGGTCATGCATATATGTTCTTTGACTAATTAATTTGTGCTTCTTAATCCCTTGACCTTTTTCACCATATCCTAATGCCCCCACATCTGGCAACCATCAAAAATATTCTCTGTATCTATGATTTCGTTTCTGTTCTGCTTGCTTGTTTGTTTTTTTAGACTCAATTGTTGATAGATAAGTATTTATTGCCATTTTGTTGTTCATATTGTTGGTCTTCTTAAAGAAGACCCTTTAACATTTCTTATGTAATACTGGTTTGGTGACGATGAACTTCTTTAGCTTTATCTTGTCTGGGAAGCACTTTATCTGCCCTTCCATTCTAAATGATAGCTTTGCTGGGTAGAGTAATCTTGGTTGTAGGTCATTGCTTCTATCACTTTGAATATTTCTTGCCAATCCCTTCTAGCCTGCAAAGTTTCTTTTGAGAAATCAGCTGACAATTTTATGGGAGCTCGCTTGTAGGTAACTAACTGCTTTTCTCTTGCTACTTTTAAGATTCACTCTTTGTTTTTAACCTTTGGCATTTTATTTTATTTATTTTAATTATATTTTATTGATTATGCTAATACAGTTGGCCCATTTTTTCCCCCTTTATCCACCTGCATGTGATACGCGCATTTCCTCCAGCAATGTCCGCTGCCCCCAGTTCGTGTCCATAGGTCGAACCAACTAGTTTTCTGGCTTTTCCACTTCTTATACTATTCTTAACCTCCCCCCGTCTATTTTATACCTACCACTTATGCGTCTTATTCCCTGTATCTTTTCCCCCTTCTCTCCCCTCCACATCCCTGTGGATAACCCTCCGCGTGATCTCCATTTCTGTGATTCTGTTCTTTTTCTAGTTGCTTTTTTAAAAAATATTTTATTTATTTATTTTTAGAGAGAGGGGAAGGGAAGGAGAAAGAGTGGGAGAGAAACATCAATGTGTGGTTGCCTCTCATGTTTCTCCTACTGGGGACCTGGCCTGCAACCCAGGCATGTGCCCTGACTGGGAATCAAACCAGCGACCCTTTGCTTCACAGGCCCGTGCTCAATCCACTGAGCTACACCAGCCAGGGCTAGTTGCTTTTGTTTTTCAGTTTCAGTTGTTGAAAGTTGTGACTTCGTTGTCATTTTACTGTTCATAGTTTTGATCTTCTTTTTCTTAGATAAGTCCTTTTAACATTTCATGTAATAAGGTCTTGGTTTAACTTGACCTTATCTGAGAAGCACTTTGTCTGCCCTTTCATTCTAAATGAAAGCTTTGCTGGATAGAGTCATCTTGGATGTTGGTCCTTGTCTTTCATGACTTTGAATACTTCTTTCCAGCCCCTTCTTGCCTGCAAAATTTCTTTGGAGGAATCAGCTGATAGTTTCATGAGAACTCCTTTGTAGGTAACTCTCTTCTTTTCTCTTCCTGTTTTTATGATTTTCTCATCTTTGATCTTGGGTAATTTAATTATGATGTGTCTTGGTGTGTTCCTCTTTGGATTCAACTTATTTGAGATTCTCTGAGCTTCCTGGGCTTGTATGTCTATTTTGTTCACAAGATTGGGGAAATTTTCTTTAATGATTTTTTCAAATAAGTTTTCAATTTCTTGCTCTTCCTCTTCTCCTTCTGGCACCCCTATGATTTGGATGTTGTAACATTCAAAATTGTCCCAGAGTTTCCTAAGCCTCTTGTCATTTCTTTTTAATTCTTATTTCTTCATTCTGTTCTGGTTGAATGTTTATTTCTTCCTTTTGTTCCAAATTGTTGATTTGAGTCCTGGTTTCCTTCTCTTCACTGTTGGTTCCTTGTACATTTTTCTTTATTTCATTTTGTATAGCCTTCACTTCTTTCTCTATTTTGTGTCCATACTCAGTCATTTCTGTGAGCATCCTGCTTACTAGTGTTTTTAACTCCGAATCTGATAAGTTAGCTAACTCCTCGTCATTTAGTTCTTTTTCTGGAGTTTTGTTCTGTTCTTTCATTTGAGTCATATTTCTTTGTCTGGGTGCCCCTGTTATGTTGTAAGGGGTGGGACCTTAAGTATTCACCAGGGTGGGGCAGCCCACTTTGCTGGGTTGTTGTACTGTATTTTGAGGAGGGGTCAGAGAAGGAACAATGCTGCTTGTCCTGCTCTCACCCCACTTTCAGTCACTTCTCTCACTTCCCACAAGCAAATTGTGCCCTTTCTGGTGCTACCCTGGTGCCTATTCCTGGGTGGGTGGGTTTGTGTATGTTCTAGGATCCTGTGGGCCCCTCCAATGGCCTCTCCTGCGAGACTGGCAGTTTATTCTTCTGCTGCAACCCCCACAGGTTTTTACAGCCAGAGGTTTTTGAAGCTTTCTTTTGCTAGCACTGGACCCTTGGTTGCATAGTCTGTCTCACTTCTCAGTTGTTCCTCCCGGTTTATCTGCACACAAATGTGGGACCGCCTGGTCCACCAGCTGCCGCCTCGCTTGCCCAGTACATCAGTCGCCACCTTGCTGTGCATCTTCTCCACCCCAGCCATCCATCTCTGCCTCTTCTACCAGTCTGGGTGAACGTTTCTTCTTTAACTCCTTGGTTGTTAGACTACTATACAGTTCAATTTTCTGGCAGTTCTGGTTGTTTTTTTGTTTTTAAATTGGTTGTTATCCTTTTGGTTGTGCAAGAAAGCAAAGTGTATCTACCTACACCTCCATCTTGGCTGGAAGCTAAAAACTGTTTTAAATCTTTACCCAGGTTTCCAATTTCTTGCTCTTTCTCTTCTCTTTCCAGCACCCCCATGATGCAAATGTTGGTATACTTGAAATTGTTCCAGGGGCTTTTTATACTATCCTCATTTGGGAGATTCTTTTTTCTTGTTTTTGTTTTTGTAAAGGTTTTATTTATTTATTTTTTAGAAAGTGAGGAAGGGAAGGAGAAAGATGGGGAGAGAAACATCGGTCTGTGATTGCCTCTCACACCCCCAACCAAGGGCCTGGCGGGTAACCCAGGCATGTGCCCTGACCAGGAATTGAATCAGCAACCTTTGGATTCTCAGACCAACGTTCAATCTACCGAGCCACACCAGCCAGGGCTCTTGTTTTCATTTCAATTGGTTATTTTTTACTTCCTTATATTCCAAATTGCTGTTTTGATTCTCAGCTTTATCCACTCTATTGTTAATTCAATGTAAATTGTTCTTTATTTCAATTAGTGTATCCTTCATTTCTAACTGGATTTTTAAAATGCTGTTGAGGTTCTCCCTAAATTCATTGACCATTCTTATAACCAGTGTTTTGAACTTTGCATCTAGTAGATTGCTTGTTTCCATTTTGTTTAGTTCTTTTTCTGGAGTTTCGTTTTGCTCTTTTATTTGGGTCTTGTTTCTTTGTTTCCTCATTTTTGGCAGCCTCCATGTGTTTGTTTCAATGTATTAGGTAGAGCTGCTACATCTCCAAGGCTTGGTAGAGTGGCCTAATGTCGTAGGTGTTCTCTAGAGGCACAGCCTCCCCTATTACCCAAGCTGGGTATTCAAGGTATGCCCACCACGTACGCTGTGTATGCTCTCCTGTGGTAGTTGAGCCTTGATTGCTGTTGGCACATCCAAGGTCAGCCACCAATTATATTCTGTCCAGAGTTGCACAGCATAAGCTACAGAGCAATCTGCAGATGGCTGCTACTTGTGCTGGGCTTGGAGGTGCCCAGGTGAGGCCATCTGTGAACCAAGGCTGGCTGCCTCTAGTGCCAGGCCTGGGGCATGTTAGCAGGAGGTATGGGGTTTGCTGAGGCCAGATACTGCTTGTTTGAGAGTATCTAAGAAAATAAGAAGCAAGAGCCAAGACAGTCCATTCACATAGAAAAGCCACTGGATACAGAGTGTGTGTGGGCTGGAAAGTGGGGTGGGTCAGGGCTTCGGGGAACCACCAGGGTGGGGTAGACAGTGTGAGCCAGGTTGATGGGGGGTCAGATATGGCACCTGCCTGCCAACTCTGGGGGTGGGGTGGGGCTCAGAAAAAGAACAATGGCTTCTGCCAGCACTTCTGTGTGGGAGAGAGCTGCCCCCCAGCTCTTGCTCTGATGCCGCGCAATTCGTTTTCTCCCTGTATGTCTCTGATGCCTTTCAATCTGCTGTCCCCATGCTGGACTCACTAGTCCGAGTCAGTCTGTGTACAGGCCCTGTAAGGGGAACTGCCTGGGACTGCAGAAGTTTCTGTCCTCTACAGCTTCCATCCTCACTGGTTTTTACGGCCAGAAGTTATGGAGACTTACCTTCCTGGCACTGGAACCCTGGACTGAGGGGACCTAGTGGGAGACCGGGACTGCTCACTCCTAAGATATCCCTCCTGATTTTTATCTGTCACACACGGGTGTGGGACCAGTTTGTTCCACGTCTCCGCCCCTCCTACCGGTCTCGATGTGGTTTCTTCTTTAATCCCATAGTTGTGGGACTTCCATTCAGCTCGATTTCTGATGGTTTTGAGAGACAGTTGTTCCAAAGTTTAGCTGTAATTTTGATGTGGTTGTGCAAGGAGACAATCCGGTTTACCTACACCACCATCTTGACCCTGTAAGCCTTTCTTTTTAAAAATCTTTTTTAAAAGATTTCATTTATTTATTTTTAGATAGAGGGGAAGGGAGGAAGAAAGAGAGGGAGAGAAACATCAGTGTGTGGTTGCCTCTCACACACCCCCTACTGGGACCTGGCCCACAACCCAGGCATGTGCCCTGACTGGGAATCGAACCAGCGACCCTTTGGTTCGTAGACCTGCACTCAATCCACTGAGCCACACCAGCCAGGGCCCCTGTAAGCTTTTATGAATGTTGGGGAAGTTAATCTGTTAAATGTGCTGCAATTTATATTTTGCCTTTTTAAAAAATGTTATTTAACCATACATAAGTTTTTAATTTTAATATAATTGTGTTAAATCAGTCTTTCCCTTTTTTGGCTCCTTGCTTTGTATTATGGTTTAGAAAGGTCTTTTCTACTCAAATATTGTTAAAACATTCACTCGTGTTTTCTTCTAGTACAAATTCTGCTTCTTCTTTTTACATTTAAATTCCTTCGTGCGTCTTGAGTTTGTTCTGGTATGAGGAGTAACTTTGGCACCCAGCATCATTTATTGAATAATCTTTTCCTTACTTATTTGAAATGTCATCATATACTAAATTCCCTTACATACATGAGTCTATTTCTGGACACTCTGCTCTTTACTTTTTATTCTATTCACTGTGCCAGCATCACACTGTTTAGACACTACTGCTTTATACCGTGTTCGATCTGGTTGAATGAGAAGAGAAAGTATCAGGGAGAGAAGCGGGGAGAGAAAGAAAGGGAGAGACTATCCCCATCCATCACTCATTTTAATTTTTCTGGCTATCTTCTCTAATGTTCCAGATGAACTTTGGCATGATTGTTAGATGTGTATGTACATTGGGAACATGTGTCCTCCATGACACTGTGGAGAAAAGAGTTGGCCGGGTCCATGGGAGATTGGTCACGGGAGCCATGCCCAAGCACCCTGCAATTTCACTAGCAAGGGCTGGGAGGGTCTACAGAACCAGGGCAGATGATCTCTGAGAATTCGTGGAGCTGGGAGCTAAAAGGAGGTCCCTCTGGGACCTGGGGCTCAGGGCTAACCTGTCTTCTCCCCCATCCCTAGGGTATGAGGGACAGAATTTGGGGAAGATCCTCAAGGACGTAGAGACGAGTAAGGTGGTACATATGGATCGATGGTCTGTGGAGGTGATACCCCAACAAACTGAAGAAAAGAGTGACCCAGTCCCCTTTCAAATCATCAATAACTACTTCTCCATTGGTGTGGTCAGTGGAGTGGGCTCGGGGAAAGGGAGGAAGTGGGGGTGAAGCAGGTACAGGCTGGAAGAGGGCAGACTGGGAAGGTAGAGGTTAAGGGAGCTGTGACAAAGGAAAATTTGGGCTGAGGTCCAGTGATGTGAGTTCCAAGAAAAGAACGTAAAACATACTGCTCCCAAATGGGAGAGTCAGAGAAAGCTCTGTGCTGAGCGGGGGCAGGGCTCTGATTGTGCGTGCCCTGCACCCCGCAGGACGCCTCTATTGCTCACAGATTCCACATGATGCGGGAGAAATGTCCTGAGAAGTTCAACAGCAGGTGAGGGAGAGTGGGGCCGGGGGTGGATGTGCATCGTGGCAGGGGTAGGTTGTGGCCAAGTGTGACCAGAGCACTTAGATGGGCAGTGACACCTCTGGGAAACCCTTCAGCCTGAAGACTTGAGCGTGGGACTAGAGTCAGGAGGTTGATGCCCTTCCCTGTCATTTAGCTCCCCCCTGCCAACTGTGTAACTTGTCTCCTTCCTACTGGGCCTTGTGTTGGGACGGATACAGAATGAAGAACAAGCTATGGTATTTCGAATTCGCTACATCTGAATCCATCTTCTCAACCTGCAAAAAGCTGGAGGAGTCTTTGACCGTTGAGGTGGGCACAATGACACCTAACCCTGTACCCTTTTCAGCTTGTTATATCTTAGCTGCTCCCTCCACAGGTGCCCTCAAGAACTTCCCATATTCTTGAACCTCTACTTTGACCTCTCAGCTCTCCAATTTTGAGTTCCCAAGTTCTCAAGATACACCAGTCCTTATTTCTCTCCGTCCCTTTCCTATCAACATGTTATTTGGTGGAGGAAGATGTCACATCCTTGACTATATCATGAGATAAGAATCTCTTTTCCCCTACCCTCAGATCTGTGGGAAACCGCTGGATCTGAGCACCCTGTCTCTAGAAGGCATTGCAGTGCTGAACATTCCCAGCACGCATGGTGGCTCCAATCTCTGGGGTGATACCAAGAGACCCCCTGGGGACACCCATGGGATCAACCAGGCCTTAGGCTCTGCAGCTAAAGTCATCACCGACCCTGACATCCTGAAAACCAGTGTACCAGGTGAGAGGAGCAGCTTTGGAAGCTGAGGGAGCGGGACTAAAGGTGTGACGGTCTTTGGAGGCACCCTGCTTCTGCAAAAGCTATCTCACTACTTTCCACCTCCAGACCCAAGCGACAAGCGGCTGGAAGTAGTGGGACTGGAGGGTGCGATCGAGATGGGCCAGATCTATACCAAGCTTAAGAATGCTGGACATCGGCTGGCCAAGTGCTCTGAGATCACCTTTCAGTAAGGAAAACTCGGGCCAGGGGCTCTGAGGGAAGGAGGGGGGCCAAGGGCACCAGGGTCACGGGAGTGGAGGGGAGGGGCTGTACTAGGAGATCCTCCTCAGTACTAAGGGTTCTGAAAGCCAACCTAAGAAACAGAGCTTTAGTATTCCATTGGTAAAGAAATCTCCACCAATCTGCCTTGACCTCCCACAGTACCACAAAAACCCTTCCCATGCAAATTGATGGAGAACCCTGGATGCAGACGCCCTGTACAGTGAGTATCACCTGTGCCTGTAAAACTGAACCCTCAGGCTCCATGGATCCTAGCCCTTTAGTCCATAGCTTCTCTACTTCCTCCTGACGCCTGAAGTTACGCTGCATACCATTCCTCTCATACCCTGATTTCTCAGCCCGTGGCCGTCCTACCACGGCTTTTCTAGGGCCCCAGCAACCTACTTTGAACCCCGCAGATCTTCCCCCAAATCTCTGCTGTTCCAGCCCCAAGGCACCAAGTTCTGCTTCTGAATATGCCCCCTTCCCTTCCAGATCAAGATCACCCACAGGAACCAGATGCCCATGCTCATGGGCCCACCCCCCCGCTCCTCCAATTTCTTTGGCTTCTTGTGTTGAGCAGGACATCTCAGCCTCCAAGACAGCCTTGAGCCCACCTCCCTGGACTGTGCTCTGTAGGCTCTGTACACTGCTGCCACGCCTTCCTGCCAGCTCAGGGGAGGGCTTCTTTACCCTCACAGTATTTATTGTCCCACACCACCTCCACTATTCCCCTTGCGTAAGTGCACACACACATTCAGCACAAACACATACATTGAAAGTGCCTCATCTGAATAAAATGACTTTTTCCTCCCATTGGCATATCTGTTAAGTAAGTGGTATACCTCCTTCCTTTCTACCTTTACTCTGTAAATGACATAGATTCTCCCAAGAAGCAAGAAAAAACAGCATCAGGTTCTGAGTATTTATTTCAGGTAATGGTAGTCTCCAAGCGGAGACTGGAGAAAAGGTAGGCATTGCTGGCCACCCTGGATAAATTGTGGTATCACATGAGAGGGCTCAGACCTGCTGTCCGCTGAGGAGGGGGCTGCTCTCACCAACAGAGTGAGAGCGGAAGACCCGGGGCAGACGCAGCCAGTGGGTGCTACTGTGTGGCAGCTGGGGGAGGGAGACAGTAGAGCCCTGCTTCATAAGTCTGCGCCTGATATTGGGGAGAAGGGGGAACTGGTTAGCAATGGACAACGGCAGCCTGCCAGTGCTTCTGCAAAGGACACCCCCATATGCCAGGTTTACTTGGACTTGACCCTAGCTCCTCCCCCTTCTCACCAACAGGGTTCATCCTCTTGTTTCTGTGGTAATCTCTGTTCATTCCCCTCTCGCTATGAGCTTCCCTGTTTTGGGGACTCCAGGCCAGGGGATCAGCCTTCTCGCAATCACCCAACATCCTCTGCCCTCGATATGGCCAACAGCAGTCATCAATATCATCAATTATCCCATTCTTGCTTCAGAACTAGGTGCTTTAGCCACACTACCTCTAATCCTGACAGGACAGCTGTTAATTTTCCTACTTTTCACCGGCTCAGAAGAGTTAAGCTACTTCCCCGAGATCCCACCAGCCACACCGCAGCCCACGCTTGTTTAACTTCCGAGTCTGGGCTCTTTCCTGGACACCGTACTTCCTCAGAAGTAGTGGTTCCTTCTCCCCTTGCGGAAGAGTGAGTGATGGTAATAAGGAATGAGGAAGTATGCGCTGGGTGGGGGGGTCCTCACCTGTATATCACAGATGCAAGCACCATCGCCATCAACGCCAACAAGACGCCCACAAACAGGGGAGCCTGCCCAAGGCCTGCTTCTTGACCTGTGAGTAGAATCCCAGGCCTGCTTCAGTGTCTGCTCCCTGCCAGACAGCCTCTGCCCACTCCCTTACTTCATCCCTGCTCTTGTCCAAGTACCTACCAGGCATGACAAGCTGGGTGCTGACCATTGCCAGGCTGTTGGCATCAGCCAAAGACACATTGAGGCAGTAGGTCCCTGAGCCACCCTCCAGTACCTGGTGCAGAACCAGCTGACAGGTTGGGCTGGGTGGCACAGGCTGACACAGCCGCTGGGCAGGGGGCTGGCACCCTGGTGATGATATGTCCATACAGGCTTCCTCGGGCAGCCTGGGAGAGGTGTCATGTGAGGGGGTCTGGGAAGGAACACTACACACCAGGGAGCAGGTTAACAGTCAACCCAGGAGTTCTCAGGACCACCACGGGGACACTCACCCGCCTTGACAAGACACAGTCAGCTCAAATGCATCCCCTTCACTGGATGGCACAGCCTGCAGGATCTCCGCACTTTCGATACCCTCTACAAAGTTGCAAGATTTTAAGTCTGGGATTCCTCTAGCCGGACTCCCCAAAAGCCCACAGACAGGAAATCCCTAGGCTGCTTCCCCAGTGCCATGCCCATGTTTTCAAATGAAGAACCTGGGATTGGGGTATTGCCCGGGTGAGTAACTCCTTCCACACTATCCTTCTTCCACTTGCAGCCCGAGGCGGCACATACCCCGCTCTGCCAGCCCCCACAGCAGGCAAAACTCACGGACAATGTCCAGGGCGAGGGAAAAGGAGCCGTATCGATAGAGCACACAGTCCAAGGGGACTTGTCTCTTCACCAGGATTAAGGTGGCCGTGCCATTCAGCGGGGGGTTCTGGGAACCTGGCAGGAGAAGATTGAAGAGGCAAAGTCAATAGACCAACGACTTACTTGGAAACAGGCCAAGCAGGCATGTTCCCAGCTGGAGCCAGAGCTACTGGATCCAGGCTTGGAATCACACAAGACCTGGAAGTCTCATTTTATAGATCAGGAAACTGAGGCCCTGAGGGAGAAGTGGCTGCCCCAGAGTCACACAGAGAGGGATGTAGCTGGAGTTTAAAAAACCACAAATGTTGTCCTGGCTGGTGTGGCTCAATGGATTGAGTGCTGGCCTGTGAACCGAAAGGCTGCAGGCTGGATTCCCAGTCAGGGCATGCGCCTGGGTTGCAGGCCAGGTCTCAGGTGGGGGATACATAAGAGGCCACCACACACTGATATTTCTCTCCCTCTCTTTCTCTCTCCCTTCCCTTTTCTCTAGAAGTAAATAAAAATCTTTTAAAAAAATAAATTTTAAAAAAAGAATTTAAAAAATCACAAATGTTTATCAAACCTAACACTGTCAGGCCCTGGGCTAGACACTCAACATGTGTGAACTCCTCTCACCACTCTTTCCTTTTCAGTGTTCCTACCATGATTGCAGGCTGGTTCGCTTTGGGAAGAGAACCCAGGGGTGGGAAGTGGTGTTAGAATCTGGAAAAGATGTTTATGCATTTACACTGGAACAGAAAGTGAGATGATAAATATTATGTAAATGACCACAGTCTGTTCCCTGGCTTGTCCCTCAGGGAAGCACTCTCCTCAGGGATAGAGCAGCAACAAGCTCTCTCCCTAGGTCCTAGGCAAAGGCCCTGACTTCCTGAACTCCACATCCATTCCCTGTTATTAAGAAGGTCTTGAGGGCTTTAAAACCAGTGAGAGCTCTGAGGAAGCTCCATTGCTAAGCAAAGGATTGGGTAACATCTCTGGCCAGGGTAAGTCTTTCAGCTCTGAGTAGCAAATGCCCCAGCTCAACAAATCTCATTCACACTGGCCCTCTTACCTGTAGGACCTTCTGTAGGCATGAGTGGGCTGGCATCTGGACCCTCAGGCTCAGGTGTGGGTACCTCTCCCGCTGTGGTCTCCACCAACTCTGCAGTTGTCACCTGTACAGCTGTGGTGTCAGAGGGCTCTGCAGTTAATACTTCAGGGGTGGTACCTATAGCCTGTGCAGTTGGCACCTCTGCAAGTGTGGTCCCTGTTCCCTCTGCAGTTGGCACTTGCACAGGTGTAGTACCTACGACCTCTGTGGTCGGCACCTGCAGAGCTGTGGTTCCAGAGGGCTCTTCAGTTTGCACCTGACCAGGTGTAGTACCTACAACCTCTGCTGTAGGCACTAGCCCAGCTGTGGTGCCAGGGGCCTCTTCGGTGGGCACATACCCATCTGTGGTACCTGGAACTGGAGAGGAGCCACAGGAGGTGAGAGGAATGGCAGCCTGAAGCACCACCCGGGCAGTGACTGGGCCAGACTCTAGGTAAGTGTGAGTGACCACAAGTGCCCGAGAGATCAAGGTCCCAGTACTGTCTCCAAAGTCCCAGGTGTAAGAGAGGTCAGCCCCAGACAAGTAGCCACTGGGGTCATGGAGCTGGAGCGCAAAGACCAGAGGTTGATTTCTCAGGAAGTGCTTGTTCCCTCCATCCAAGGCCTGCAGCTGCGACACACTCACGGAGAAGGGCACCTGGTCTGGGATTGGAACCAGAAAAGGTGAGAGCCATACCTGGGCCACAGCTTCTTTCACAGCCACACCCTCCCCCAAACTGACTGGTTCTCTCTACCCTGGCTCCAAGCCCCAGATTCCTCTACCCAGGTTTTCCCGGTTCTGCCCCTTTAAGGTTACACACTATTTCCCCTTTCCCCTTCTAGTCCAGCCAAGCCTCTCCACCTTTTTCTCCTGCCCTAGAACTGGCCTTGCCCCTGCCTACATCCTTACCAGTAATGGTGAAGGCCGAGCGGGAGTGAGCCAGGGGCACGTAGCTCTCAGACTCCCGGCGGCGGTGGTAGACAGTTACTTCCATGGTGTGTGTGCCCAGTGCTGCTGCGTCTGTCCCAATGCTCAGCCTAGACACAGGGCCCCCTAGGACTTGCCAATATTGGCCTGAGGTTTTTGGAAAGAAAAGCAGAGAAGGGGTGGGGGTTGCTGGTCGAAGAAGACTGATTACAGACGGCCCCAGAGAAGGAAGGTCAGGAGATGTATTTAGGGTGGTAGTTTTAGATGATATTTGGAAGGCTGTGATATGGGGGCCAGGAAAGGAGTCCTAATGCGTGGTTCCATGGAATGGGACTAAAACTGGGGAGGGGCTTCCAGAAAGAACTATAATAGAGGGGGAGCGGGCTAGGTGCTGGGGACAAGGAAGGAGCCACAGGGAAAATGATTAAGGAAACTCACAGAGCTTAAAGGGTAGACCCCAAAGGAAAGATCAGGTAAGAAGAGGTAAAGCCAAGTGTAGGGGACAGGCCAGAGCAGGGAGTCCCTCACCCCCAGTCTTCCAGATATAAACAAATTTTCTCCTCCGAGACCACGGGCCAGATGGGCAGGCCCCCCCATCGGGGAAGACGCAGGCATCATCGGGTTCCTGGGGATACACTGGTTGTCCTCCCCACACCTGGCTCCCTGAAAGGGAGACAGTCACTGTCAAACCCTGGCATTCCTTTCTGTACACCAAAACCCCTAACAATGGCTCCCAGACAGGGGCTCTGGGAATACTCCCCAGCTGCGAAGTATATTCCCCTTGGTATAGTCCATTTGGGGTGGCAGTAGCAAGAATGGAAACTACAATGAAAGATTCATATGTGTATACTCTCGCCTAGGAAAGAAATTGGAAGGCCATATATCAAAATGTTTAGAGAGATTTACTCTAGCTAGTGGGATAAAAATAGCAGCACCAGCTAACATTTACTGAGCCTTTACCACAGGCTAGGACAGGCCTTGCAACTAAATTCTTTGTATATCATCACATTTTAGTCCTCACAACAACCTTTCGCGGTAGGAATCATCCCATTTTACGGATAAGGGAATGGAAGCACAAAACAGTTAAGTACTTTGCCCAGGGTCACATGCCAGTAACAAGTTTAAATCTAAGTCCATCCAACTTCTAGATCCACTGGGCCTTTTGTCCCTCATTTGGGGGATTATAATTTTTTCCTTTTTATTTATTTATGTTTTCTAGTGTTTCTACAATGAATATGCCATATATATATGCCATATATAAGTGGTTTGTCTTAAAAAAAAGTAAAAGGGGAAATGGGCATTCCCTGAGTTGAATCTGAGCCCCAGGAACGAGGGCATGGAATAGAGAGGTACTCACCATTGATGATGGTGTCGTTGGCCCAGATGACCTGCCCGTTTGGCAGCACCTTTTGGCTTTCAGGGAAGTGCAGGGAGATAGAGAAGGAGGTATTTGCCCCAACCAGTGTAGGCCCATCATTACTGACCTTCAGGGATACCTGGCCGCCTGGAAAGGGTATTTGCATTAGTTGGGACTCCTTGGCTTCCCCTCCCCATATACCTTTCCCCTTCTTTTCTTCCCCAAATACATTCAACCCAGTTCTCGCTCCTCTCCCCACTGCATTCCCATCATGTCCTGCCCAGAATTTGCCGAGTTCTCACCTTTCCAGCAGTCAGCTCCCTGGATTTCTGTCCACTCTGGATACAGCTGCTTGTTCCAGGCTTTAGTTCTGAGCTGCCTTGAGACACCAAGCCAATCCTGGTCTCTGGATCCTAAAAGGAAGGTTCTATGAGGGCCCTAGGATCCTCACTCAGTCTTTTCTCAGGTGATAATACTGTCCCATGCCGCCACACTCATTCACACATTCGAAGTGCATTTTAGTTTACTGGATATCCATTATGTACCAGCCATGATGCTAGGTACAAAAGACTTAAGAGAAAAAAAAAAAGACATGACCCTGAAGGGATTCAAGATAAAGTACAGGAAATAGACATATACGTAAATTACTATAATTCAAGGCACTGTTTAATACGAGCCATAGCAGACATACATGAAGTGCAACAAAATGACAGACTGGCTGGTGTGGCTCAGCGGGTTCAGTGTCAGCCTGCGGACCAAAGGGTCACTGGTTCCATTCCCAGTCAGGGCACATGCCTGGTTGCAGGCCAGGTCCCCAGTAGGAGGAGTGCAAGAGGCAACCACACATGGATGTTTCCCTCCCTCTTCCTCCTTTCCTTCCCCTCTCTAAAAATAAATAAATAAAAAATATTTTAAAATATTAAAAAATAGAAATGACAGACAAAATGGATTAGTTCTACTCTGGCAGATTAGGAAAGACTTCAATGAGGAGCTGGCCTGTGGGATAAAGCACTCCAGGCAGAAGGCCTAGCATAAGTAGATGCATGCATGGAGGCGTGGAAGCACATGGCATGAGAAGGGACTGCTAGCAATGCGGTTGGTGCCCATGGATAGACGAGGCCAAAAAGACAGTTCGGAGGCTCTGAGTGCCAGGCGAAGGAGTGTGGCCTTTACCCTGTAGGCAAGGCCACCTCAGAAGATGTTGTTTGCTTTGTTGAGCTATAATTCATACATAAAATTCACCCTTCAGAATGTTTTGAATATGAGTAGATTTGTGTTTGAGAAGGATCACTGTAGCAAGCAATGAGGAGGGTGGAGCAGAAGTAGGCAGAGGCTGGGTTTGTGGACAGAGCAGACAAAATTATTGCAACTGACGGAGAGCGGTCATAGAAAAAGGGACATGAAGGATCGCTATATGCCTCAACCAGATCCAACGGCTATCAGTGTTTGCCACATTTTCTTTTTCTATACTTTGTTATTGTTGTTTGGGTTTTTGTTGCTGTTTTTATATTTTTTATTTTTATTGAATTTATTGGGATGACATCGGTTAATAAAATTACATAGGTTTCAGGTGTACAATTCTATAATACATCATCTGTGTATTGTATTAGTGTTCACCACCCAGGTCAAGTATCCTGTTTGTTTGTTTTTAGCTAAAGTATGTATTTACTTATTTATTTTAGCTAAAGTCTTTAAAAACTAATCCCAGATATAATGCTATTTTAACCCTACAAATTCAGTGTGTATCTGTTTAAAAAATGAATATTTTATTGAATAAGCATTATTTCACACTAGACAAAATTATCAAACCCAGTCCATATAAAATGTCATTAATATCTAAAAATAGCTTCCTATGACATGAAAAAAATCAGGATCCATAAAGCAAGCACAGTCTTTCAAGAGCCTCCAGTAGACAAGTATGAACAGAATGATTCCAGAATACACTAAGGAACATAGTAAAAGAAAAAGATTTAAAACAGCTGCATGAATGAGGAAAGTCAGATCAAGAAGAATTTTCTCAAAGTCTGTGAAACCAGGGATCTAGAACAAGAAAGAGGAAACTGGGATATGATGTATGTAATTTCAGCACAGCAGAAACTATCTTCACTCCATTTCTAATTTGTACTGGAAACCTAGTTAATTCTGCTGGGGCAGGATCTGGAATCACTTCATTAGCATCCCATCACTAGAGCAAGAGAATCATAAGATGCCCCATTCTTCCTTCACTCCCAACCCTCCCTCCTCAGAGCAGCACGGGACATTCCAGACCCTCTCACCACCCCTCACCCCCACCCCCTGCTCCTGTCACGAGGTCCCAATCCCCCAGAGCCCTTTCATGTGATGCTCAGCTGAGACCCCTCTGCCTGACTCTTCCAGGCCCAGGACAAAAGCCTGGCCTGTGTTCACCCATCCCCACCCAAAAGAGGGGAGGTGGTGCCTCCTTACCCTTTCTATCCAATACGACATTCTCTTACTCCTCACTTTAAAGACCCTATCCCAAGTTCCTGGGACATCGTCTAAAAGAGCCTCCCACTCATTTCACCTCCTTGGAGCCCCTACTCCAGCTCACTGCACGGGGGTGGAGGGCCTCAAAACTATAGCTGGGAAGACCCACCATCCTCTTGCCCTTCCAAGCAGATGGGATTGTTTTCAGGTTCAGTCCCAAATCTCCATGTGGGAAGGGAGTTCAGGTGCCCATGTCCTCACTAAATCAAATGGGTGAAAGAAGCCTGAAGTGTTGCTGGTATCTCCCATTGGGAGGGGAAAAACCAGAGCAGGTGTGCAAACCCAAATGCACGCTTTTCCATATCGACACGCCCCACACTCACCTTCTGTGGTCCCTACAGCCAGAAGAGCACCCATCACAGCCACATGGAGAAAGCATTTGGGGGGCCCCATACCCATCCTGTCTTCCTTCCAGCAACCAAAGGTGCTGGATGGGCAGGGACAAGCTCCTATATAAGAAAGGGATGCTCATTTGCATAGCCCTTCCCCCTTTCCTTTCAGGGGAGGGCTGGGAGGGATAGGAGTATCGGAGAAACGCAGAACTGACAAGGGATCCTGGTCCCCAGATACTGGCTGGGTCATTCTTATCTTGACTGAAAGAATTGACTTAAGGGCAGCTACATAACACGTACCCGACACACGCAATTAATTCATCATGGGAAAGAAAAGTCAATTTGTTGTTTGAGTCAAACCAGGAACCTCTCAAAAAGACAGAAACAGAAGCCTGCC
Organism: Carollia perspicillata; assembly: GCA_004027735.1. NCBI lineage: Eukaryota > Metazoa > Chordata > Mammalia > Chiroptera > Phyllostomidae > Carollia > Carollia perspicillata. The sequence continues at coordinate 17,395 of PVKM010010146.1, read as the reverse complement.
TCCAAAAACAGAGTCAGTATCGAGGTAGGCTGAGAAGCTGAGGCAACGACTCCTCCGAAGCCCAGGAAACCTTTACAGTGAGATTCCCAGCTTCCTGCTTTTCAAAGGAGGCCCGGTAGACCAGGTGGAATTTAATCTCAGATCGACATACATTTTCCCTAAGGGTTGTGAAAACGGCGAGATCAGGAAATCCCTACAAACTCAGGACACAGGTGGGAAATTCGAGCCCGAATCAGGTGTTTGGAAAGAGGTGTTCAGCCTCCCCACCCAGGCAGAAACTTGTCTTAGACTTAAGGCCTCTCAAAACCAAACTTGCGCGGGGCCGAATGATTTGCTGCGAGGGGCGCGGGGTTCGCCTCTCCCGCTCTGACGTTGACCAATAGAAAGGGCTGGGGGCGGAGTCGGGGAAACGCGGGAAGGAGAGGCGGGGCCTCTGGTGGAGGTAGGGAACTGCAAGGGGAGGCGGCAACATTGTTTCAAGTTGGACAAATTGACAAGAGCGAGGGGTTAAGACTGCATTCCATCCGGACTTGGGGCCGCAGTGCCGGGCCCTGTTTCCCCTTCCTCCGTCCCCGAGAACAGGGCCCGCTTTTTGCAGGGTTCCCAGGCCCCCTCCAGGGCCGGCTGCCCTGACTCACTAGCGCTTCATGGAGAACTTCCAAAAAGTGGAAAAGATCGGAGAGGGCACGTACGGAGTTGTGTACAAAGCCAAAAACAAGCTGACCGGAGAAGTGGTGGCGCTTAAAAAAATCCGCCTGGACACGTGAGTGGCCTCTGCACCGGGACTCCTCTATACTTGGGAGTTCCTTGAGTGCCCCCCGCCCCCACCCTAACAGGCGGGTAGCCGTCCAGGGACCGGAAGGTAGCAGGGAGGGACTTCTTTTGAAGTGGAGAAGTGGGTTGGAGGACTGTAGAGGGTTTCCCTCATTATAGGGTAGTGTCGAATCCGTGGGAAACTTGCTCCCTAAAGGCGAGTGATGCCCCCAAATGGGCAGTCAGGAGGAGGGAGGGGGCCTCTCAGATGGGGTCCAGTGCTCTTCGTGAAGTTGGGTTTTGTGGGAACTGGTGAAGAGCACCTTTCTGACTACAGAGCCCTCCTCA
>PVKM010010146.1:0-16194 GCA_004027735.1 Carollia perspicillata | reverse complement strand
GAGGTGGTGTCTCCATGGGGGCAAAAGAATGACTGGGCTGGGGAAAAAGGAATATTTGTAATCACATTCCCATCTCTGTTTTCCCAATCTCTCCAAGTGAGACAGAGGGTGTACCCAGTACTGCTATTCGAGAGATCTCTCTGCTTAAGGAGCTTAACCACCCTAATATTGTCAAGTGAGTATGTATCTGGAGGATGGTTGACAATGAAGGAGAATGCCTTCTGTCTGTGTAGTCTGGCCACTTCTCTCCCTCACCTCCATTCATGGACCTTCCTTTCCTAGGCTGCTGGATGTCATCCACACCGAAAACAAACTCTACCTGGTTTTTGAATTTCTGCATCAAGATCTCAAGAAATTCATGGATGCGTCTGCTCTTACTGGCATTCCTCTTCCCCTCATCAAGGTAATCCTTCTCAACTGTTCTCCAATATCGCCATGTGGTGAGGGGGGCACTGAAGGCAAGCAAATCGGACCGAGTGATGATTTGTGATCTTGGTTTCCTTCCCAGCCCTCATCCCCCTACGTACATGAACCACCCCCCTCCACCTTTTCTTTTGTGGCTCTTTCACTGCTCATTCTGCTTATTAACCCTAGGGCTGGACAGAAGAATCAAAGAAGGTGAAACTCTAGTGAGTCAACATAACAGCTCAGGTAGAGAAGGTCAGATGAAACTCAGATAAATGGGACCTGAGAGCACTTGGTACATTCCTACAAAAAAGGCCTTTCACCTGTTTGGTGGGAGAAATAGCCAGCGAATCTCTATTGTCTGTTTTAGGGCTGGATTGTTTACTCCCCAAGTTACTGTCAATCTATCAACAGATGTTTATTCAATACAAATTTATTGAACACCTTCAGTGTGCTAGCATAGAATATGGAAAAGAGATGCAAAACTGATTAAGACCTGGACCCTATCCTCACTGGCAATCACTGACAATCCGATGAGAGAAATAGCTTGTAAACTTGTAATTGTAATCTAACATAGTAAAGTAGAGCTTCGGAGGTGATAAACACTGTCCTGTCTCTCACCGTTGTCAGAGCTACCTGTTCCAGCTGCTCCAGGGCCTAGCTTTCTGCCATTCTCATCGGGTCCTGCACCGAGACCTCAAACCTCAAAATCTGCTTATCAACGCAGAGGGGGCCATCAAGCTAGCAGACTTTGGACTAGCCAGAGCCTTTGGAGTTCCTGTTCGTACCTACACCCATGAGGTCAGTCCCTCTCTGTACGTCTTTGCTGAACTTCCTGGGAGGTGTTAGTGAGGATATTCACAAAGTTACTGAATATATTTGGACAGCAGTTTTTCTCTTGCTAGTTGGAGAGTACTTCTGACACCTCAAGAGGTCTTAGAGTGTGCACAAGGTTTGTACTGCAGGGCTAACTGGGCTTTGATAGCTACCAAGCCAGGAAAGCTGGAGGGCATACCATTAAAATTATGACCACTTGTCTCAAGTTTTCCATGAAGGTCACAAGTTGGGGGGTCAGAAATTATGGTCCCAGAGTCATGGGCTAGGCTCATTCTGGGCTGAGAAGTTGTATGCAGTCATTTTACTTAGGGGAAATCAGAGGGAAGGGAAGGATGGAGGGAAAGAAGCTGCTAGTGAAGAGGCAGAAAGTAGTGCTGGGGAGCTGAGATGTGGGAATCTCCATGTCCCATACACCACCTCTCCCCCTTCCTATTTTTGTCCCCAGGTAGTGACCCTGTGGTACCGAGCACCCGAAATCCTTCTGGGCTGCAAATACTACTCCACAGCTGTGGACATCTGGAGCCTGGGCTGCATCTTTGCTGAGATGGTACAGAGGCATGCCTGAGTTCCACCCAGCCCAGTCCCCCCTCCACATTTAAGAACAACAGAACTTTCTTGGCTCACACCCATGGCCCTTCTATTATCACAGGGTTCTTTCTTTACAGTAGCACCTACAGGGGTGGTGGAAAAAGGACAGGGCTATTGTCCCTGATGTCAACCACAGTGTTAGGTTATTCTCAAGTAGCCTTAGCATCCTTATACATCTCTTATCCCCAAATTGAGCTAAATCATTTCTGCAGCTGCCTTAGCCTGCATATATTTGGTAGAATGAGTTCCATTTAGTGCTTCGTTTGCCTTGGAGACCTTATTGTAGGTTGTGAGGGATGCAGTGAAGCCACCTGTATAGAGCTTACCCACATCTTTAAACTGCAGACTTAGATCTTGTCCCTGCCCAAACCTCTGGCTTTTCAGACTGAAGGATCCCTGAGACCCAGCCTTATTTATGTGTGAAATTGCATCCCCTTTAATATACAATGGAGTGGGCTGAGTTTTTTAATCAAATCAGCAATATGTTTTATGGTCCTCTCTCTGGGTTGTAACTGGGGTCTTGGAGACCATTAGCCTATATATATAATGTGCATTTATCCCCCAGTGCATTACCTTACAATTGCCCATATTCCTCTCTCAATTCATCAAAAAATATTTGTTAAGCACCTAGTGTGTACCCAGCACCATGCTAAGTGCTGTGGGGAACACAGAAGAAATGGAAGACACAGTCTCTGCCCGCTGTGCTCCTATCTAGAAGTGGCTGCATCACAAGGAGGGGGGATGACCGCAGTGTCTACCCCACACCCCGTGAGTGGCTTGGGATCCCTTTGCTACATGTCAGTGGCACCCCAGACATTCACCCCCTCCCAGCCCCACCCAGCCTTGGGGATCTGCAAAGCCATGGTTGGGGGAAGGAAGGAGGGGGCGAGGAGACAGATGAAGGGACTTCATTGTCTCAGGCTCTGTGTGACTGACCCCATGAAAGGCCCTGGGGAGGGAGTCATGGGGCCCTACTGACCTTCCACTGCCTGTGGGAACCTCCATTGTACAGCGGGCAGTTTTGACTGACGTCAATGCGGGCCTTGGCCTTTCCTCTTTCCCCATTTTCAGGTGACTCGCCGGGCCCTATTTCCTGGAGATTCTGAGATTGACCAACTCTTCCGGATCTTTCGGACTCTGGGGACCCCAGATGAGGTGGTTTGGCCGGGAGTCACATCTATGCCTGATTATAAGCCAAGTTTCCCCAAATGGGCCCGGCAAGATTTTAGCAAAGTTGTGCCTCCCCTGGATGAAGATGGACGGAGCTTGTTATCGGTGAGAGTGGGGGGGTGGGCTCCCCATTTCTCATTGACTACCCTATGGTAGGGCTTTTTCTGAATGAAGGAAGGATAAGACCCTGGACTTTAGGTCTCAGTGTTTCCCTTTCTCCTGCTTCTGTCTCCCTGTTGGCATACCTACCAACTGAACGGACAGATATAGGGAGGGAAATGGGAGACGTCTGCCTTGGATAAAATGAATTCTGGTTTCCTGATTTTTTGGAATACTTACTTGCTGCCCATCTAGTCCATCACATCACCGAAGTCATTATACATCTCTCCCTCCAGCAAATGCTGCACTACGACCCCAACAAGCGGATTTCAGCAAAGGCAGCTCTGACTCACCCTTTCTTCCAGGATGTGACCAAGCCAGTACCCCACCTTCGACTCTGATGTCCTTCCCCAAGCCCCCAGTCTCACCCTCTCCTCCAGTGGAGGCCTGATCTGGCTTGGCCCTGGGCTATGGGTGTCCACTGTCTTGTCTGGCTGCCTTAACACTCACCTTCCCCTCTTAGCCAGCCAGCTTGGGGGATACAAGGGCATGGAAGGAAAAAAATGGAAGGAAGCTTCAGTATTAGATGCACTTAAGTCGGCCTCTACCACCCCTCCACATAGTCATTGCTGAGGAGGTGGGTACTTAAAAACAAACAAACAAACAATAAAAACCCTTCTTTTCCCTCCCCCAACATAGGATTTGCCATCCCAATCTCTGAAAGCCCCGCAGTTATCACTTCCTGTGTTTGGGATGACAGGGGCCCCAAACCTCCTGCTGCCACTCTGTTTGTTAAACTAGCTGATAGCAGGGGGAGTCGATTGGAATTTTGAAATCCAAGCCAAATAAAAACATAAGGAGAAGCTTGGTTTAAAGAATTAGGTTAAAAAAATAGATCCAACAAGTTTATACCCTAGTTTTAGTATTTGATCTCACCTAACAGTCTGGGTGTCTCAAGACTCCCAGCCTCTGCAGTCCAGTTGGGGCTGCAGTAGAAATGATTGCCCCCAGTGTCTGTCCCTTCTATAGGCAAGGGTGCCTGGGAGGCTCTGGGACAGGGATTGTGCTTCACCACGGCCTTAAGAGGCAAGTGAAAGACGTTTGAATTTTTCTGTTAAGATCTTTAGTTCTTCAGGTGCCAGGGCACATCGTTCGTCCTCTGAAGGCCATCCCCATAGGAGTGGAAGTAAAGTTTAGACGTAATTTTGAGAATGCTGACACTTTTAGGGCTGTGACTGATTGGGGGCATGGGGGGAGAAATATTTCTTTAAAAGAATGAACAATTATATTTATATTTCAGGTTATAGTAGTTTTTTAGTGGGAGTGGGTGGATTTGTTGTCATGCGCACCTTGAGGTTTTCTAATGCAAATGTTTAAAAAAAGAGTATTGTTTTTCTTTTTATGATTGTCTCCTTTCTCCCACCTCTTGTCCTGGAGTGTTTTTGCTATTAACGTTATTTGTAATTTAGTTTGTAATTCATTAAAAAAAAGTTCCTAGTTTTATAGTTTATCTTTCCTCCTTTTGTGTACTTATTCACCAAAAGAATGATGTGAGATAATATGAATGTGTATACCTGATCATTGGTTTCAGACCCCCACTTTTCCTAATCTCTGTGCAGGACTACCCACCCCACCCCATTTTGACTTCTATGATGAAATTGGAATAGTACCTAAGGTGGGCAAAGTGGGAATTATTGCCCTCTTTTACAGCTACAGAAACCGAAGCCTTTGCATTTCCTACTTTCCCCACAAACCATCTACCCCCCCAACACACACGTATACCACAACAAGATACACTTGAGGCATTTCCGGAATTTCAGTGTTAGGAAGGGCTTGAGAGCAGCAATGTGGTTGGAAGTGCGCTCCACGGAATTTGCCTCGACCCTGCAAGCTCGTCATTCTTCCTTTTTGTTGCTTGTCACAAACAGCAAGTTTTCTACAGATATTTTATTCAACTTTATAGTACGACTCATAATATTGTCAATTATCTGTATGAAAAATCATTATGAAAGGGCTAAAGCGTCTCCGAGCTACAGGTTCTTGGAGGTGCCATTGCCTCACCCCACCAAAAAAAAATCTCAGACCGCCTGCGGGCCACCCCCAAATCTCTTGTACTCTGCAGCCTCACTAAAAGGAGGAAGACCCGACGCGAGGGCTACTTAAATCCCCAGGCTCCAGGTCCCTAAGAGAGGTTATTTCCCCTCAGGCCCGCGAATTGCTCTTAGGGGAAGGGGACCTAAAGCCAGCCCCAGCCAAATCCGGGGGGAGGGGCGAAGGTCGGTAGCGGCCTTCCTAGGGCTTCCTTCAGCCCCGCCTTGCCTGCCATTCAAGTCCCAAATTTTCGCAGTACTGGTTAAAGTTTCACTTTGGCCCGCCTCCGTCACTCACCTGATTATATGTTTATGAGTCAGAAGGCGGGGTCAGGAGGGCATCAAGAGTGCATTGGTTGGTATGTACGCCTGTCAACAATGTACCGCCCCCTGTCTCGGGGAGCTCCCTCGTCAATGGCTTCTCACCTCGTCCATCTTCAAGGTTTCCTTCTTTATATTGGCCTAGGGACACGCCTGTCCGGTCCCTGGCTCGTCCTCGTTGGTGACAGTGCCGAAAAAGGCCCGCCTTTCTCCAGAGGATTGGCGGATCTGTGCACACACAGCCCACCCTTGATAGTAGGCGTAATTGTGCCATTGGTCGGGGTCCCCGCCCAGGGCGAGGAGGAGGAGGAGGAGGGGCAGGAGGGTTTGGTTGAGCTGCGGCTGTTTGTCTGTTCGACACAGGCTTGGGCCCGACCGGGGAGACGGAGGTGCAGGTACCGAGCTGATGGAGCCCAGAGGGCAGGGGCGGAGGCGCCCGGGAGAGGAGAGCAGCATGGTCTGAGCGCAGAGGCGGGCCTGGGCCTCCGCGATGGGGTTAGAGAGGTCCTCGGGAGAGGGGAGAAGGGGGCCGGTCCCCGACAGGCCAAATGGGGGCGCTGAGGAGGGGGCCAGGTGGGCTGGGAGCCCGAAGTTGGTGAGGCCGGGTTCTGCCCGCGGCCGGCTTGCGGGCCGGCGCGCGAGGCCCAGGTCTCGTGTGAGGGCAGGGGCAGGCCTCATTGAGCAGCGCGGGGAGGGAGGAGCCGGGGGACAGGGCCGGGGAAGCGGGTGAGGTAAGCCCATTTGCCGGGAGGTGAGGAGGGGTCAGCCCCGACGCCCGAGCCCGGAGGGTAACCGAGGCTGGTGCTCTGGAGATGTCTCATTGCTAGGGCCCAGAAGAGTTCTTAGTTGGGTAAGAGACATTCTTTTTCAGGGAAAGTAACTATTATTAAAATAACTAGGGTGCCCCAGAGTTGAGCCGAGAGGATTTGAGTTCAGTGAGGCAAATGAAGACAGCTTTCCTAATCTAGAAGGCTAAAGTAATTGTGTAAATGGAAGCCGGGCCGGGTATCAGTTATGGGAGCTTCTGGGAATGCTCAAGGATGGGCTGGAGGCTCTGGGGTTTGGGAGGCCCCTCTCTTTTGTTACCATTAAGTGTTGAGAGATGTGGTAACTTGAAGTTTTGGGTACTTCCAGGGTAGCCAGTAAAAACAAACGTAATTTTTTTTTTCTGTGACTGTTGGCTGTTCCAAACTCAACCCCTACACTTTCCCTTGGGTTCATCTGGAGGGTGCAGTCTGTTTCTTCTCACCAGCCTCAGCTGGTTTAGGGTGCAGTCCTGTGCAAGAGCTAAGAAGTTGGATTTGGGGGAGGGTGTTTGTTTTCTCACTTAATAATGTGGTCTGTAGTGGATGCCATGTCTCTAACCTAAAAGAGGGGAATCCAGTGAACTAATCTGCCCTGGAAAGGGGCTTAGGGAATTCTCAGCCACCAAGAAGAGATCTTCCAACCATAGTTGGAGAACCTTTGTAGGACTTAGACTTGGGTATTTCCCAGACAGGTAATGTTTAGGTGGAACCAAGCCTGGAAATATGAAGTGATATCACTGAGGAAGGGATTTGGGGAAGAGAAATTCCATTCCACAAAATTGGCATCATCAGTTCTTGGTTAACTCTTCTGCAAACGATAAGGCACTTGGGGAAAGGGGTGAGTAGGGAGAAGGAAGATGGATTACTAAGGCACAGGAGGCCCCTCCCTCCATAATTTTTAATGGTCTCCTGACCCCCTTAGTCTGCCATAGATTGGAGCCTATTGGGTTTTCCCTTATAATACTTCCTTCTTTTCCCTTTTATGCCACTATATTTTATAACTACATTTCTTCTTAATGTCAAAAATAATACATACATCTTTTTAAATATTTAAGCTGTACAGAAGAATAAAAACTGTAAACCCTCCCACACATACCTCACTCGTGTTTCATCCAGAAAGGTCAGAGATAAGAGGCAGCAGGTCAGTCTAATCTTGCTTTTTGCTTTGAGGGATGTGCCTCCAGAGGCAGTTCTGTTTTCATGTTCCCACCAAACTCTGGTCTGTCAGTCTTTTCAGTTTTCCCTTCTGGGATGATACTCTGTTATTTATTGTGCTGCTTTCACAGTTCATTTTGTCTTGCTTCTGTCAATTTCAGACAAGCAAAGAGCTGTACTCTGTGTTATCCCTCACCTCAACACATACCCCAGTTGTGCACTGGGTAACCTAGAAAATGCTCAAATAGATGGCCAAAACTTTTTTCTTTTATGGGCAGGAAAAATAACATTACAGAGAATCATTTTGTTTGGGGGAACTATTGGCATCTCTGCTAACATGAGAAATTTGAGACCTCTTCTGGTTCAGGGTCTCTGTGTGTTTAGATTATGTGACTGTCCCTTCATTATCCCAAAGGAAGATGATGGTTCTCTGAAGGGTCCCTTGTGTTTGTCTTTCTATGAGTAGCTCCAAAGTTTCTCTGTCCTTTAAACCTCAGTACAGCTGGGCCATTTCATACTACCTCCTTCTTGAATTTGGCCTTGCTGGCTTTGGAAGCCCTCTGATATGCCCGGCCTTTGTACAGAAATCTCAACTGTTGTCCCCCCAGGAGCTTTTATTTTCTCTCCTGCAAAGCCAGTCCTAGACAAAATTGTAGGAGAGAGAGAGTGTGTGTATGTTTCAAATCTTCTCTAAACTTTGCCATTTTTTTACATGCTGGTGATATCCTGTCCCTTTCTTTACTTTTTGGTCTTTTCTACATCCCCCTTAATGAAAGCCTGCCTTTAAGAAATGATCTGGAATTGCTTCAAATTAAGGTGTAAAATAGTCACCTAAAATATTAATTTTTCCAAGGGCTTTTGTTTCAAAAGAAGGAGCTAAGGAGTGGAATTATCAATATAGAATTTCAAACATCAACCTTGAGTTACAAAAACTTGACTTGGAGAGCTCTCCCATTGCCCTTGAAGTCATACTTTGTATCTTCTAACTCTCACTTTGCCCAGGAGCAAGAATTGCTCTTCTATAGTTAGCTTGTTTGTGTGCATGGATAAGAACTTGACTTCTGAGAAGGCAGAGGGTAGGAAAAGCAAGTGTATACCTCCTATTCCTAAGGCCTTTCAGATTGGAAAGTAACCAAAGTGTAAGACAATGAACTTGAGGAAATGAAATAGCCTGCCAGGAGAAAGGATACCTTAAAACCCTACACAATACACTCCCACTTCCCAAGAATGTTTTAGGAAAGATTTAGTCATTGACTGAACCGTAACTAAACTGAGTAAGGAGCCACCCAGGTGAGCAAGGTCTGTGTAGATTTATGAGCCAAGTTGTAGCTTCTGTTTAGGGACCGTGGGTACTTTTTCAGAGTATCCTAAAGTTCTGTGGTGCTGTGTCTTTTTCTCTTTTTTTTTGGTGTGTGTGTGTTTCTGTAGTTCAAGAATTAATAGAGATAATGACCCAAAGTTAACTGAACATTAACATCAACTGTAACTTCAGGGAACTTTGTATTTACCCACAGTTGCTTCAGTGTCCAGGTGGGAGGTCTGCGTGCTGGGTGTGATTAGGCCATTTGAGGCATAGTAACGGGTGACAGGAAAAGCAGTTAGCCCATATGAGTTGCAACAGTACCTTGTGGGCTGGGTCCCAAGGGGGCCCTCCATCCAAGGGAGATCACAAAGGGGCCAGGGAGAGAACTGGTTCTCTGAGGCTGACTCGGAACATTCCTAAATGGAACTGAGTGGAAAGCTGTCCAGGTGACACAGAAGGGGAAGAGTAGATGGAGGAGGGAAGCAGGATTGCTCTGGCCTTACTTAATTTAGGGAGCATTCACTGAACACCTACTAGGTATGAGATGTTGTGCTCTGCTCTGGAGATTCAAGACAACAACAAGTAGTCACACTTTATGAGAAGCTCATAGTTTAAAACTCATATGATGTAATAAATGTTGTGATAGTAATACAGTCTTAAAACTATGGGACCCCAGAGGAAGCAGTAGTGAATACTGCTGGGGTGAGAGGGTCATTATGCAGTTTCTTAGGGAAGGCGACATTTGAGGTTGGCCTTAAAAGATACATTAGGAGTTTGTAGGCAGACGACAAGGTGTGGAAGGGCATACCAATCTTTCCTAGGTCAATAATAGGGAGTTTGCACTACCATGCTGATAAGAGCCTCTTGGGGAAATATAAGAGAGAGTGGGGGAAGTGAAAGGACTCTCATTCAAGCCAGTGACTCATTGGTTAACGTTGGATCAACACAATGAAAGAGCTGAGCCAAATAGTGGAACTCTCATTTCAAGTTTTGATAACTGAGGATCTAAACAAAGTTTGAGAGTTAAAGCTATTTACTGGCTTCTGCCCTATCTTTCCTACTCAGTGAATCTCTCCTATTAATCCCAAGGCCCATTGAATTCTGCAGAAGTTACCACTTCTTTCCCTATTGCCTTCCGTTAAATCGCTTCTTTCAACTGTCCTGTCAGGGATTGGTCAAGACCTTCTACAAAGGCATAATAATGAGTTAGTCCTTTTGTCACAAGGATATGGGACTGGATCCCAGTTCCCAGGGAAGGCTTACGTCTTCCTAACTTTTTAGTGCCAAAGGAAGTACTTATCTAAACTGAATAGAGGCAGAAACTCTATCCCATCTAAGCTCTTGTTCCTGTCCCATGCCCTCTTCCGAGTTCAGTATCTATTGCTTCGTTAAGAGGTATAGCAGTATAATAGTAGCAAGAAGGAGTACCTGATGAGGAGTACTAGTTAGAGAAGGGGATTTGCTCCCAAGCAGCTCTGCGACAGCTGATAGCTATCTGTGTGGTAATACCAGGCAAGGTGATTAATTTTATGCGCCTTGGTTTCCTCACCTGTCAAATACAAAGACAGGATTAGATGACCTTTAGATTGCCCCTTAATACAGCAGACTGACCTTATAGGGCTGACATTTGGGAGTGGGCCACACTCCAGTGGCTATATACTTGAAACTCAGTCTCTATTGTTTGGTGATAGGCATCTGGAGGCTTCATATGTTGTAGGCATAGGGACTCAAAGCTACCAAGTGGAAGGGGGCCAAAGGAACATAGTTGTGCTCTAGCTGGGATCAGCAGACTGAGAAACCCTTCCTATTCATACTTTCCTTCCCTGCTGGTAGAGCTGCCCACCTAAAGAACGTGCCCCTTTGTCCTGACCGGTGTGCTCAATTGGTTGGGTGTCATCCTACAAAGTGAAAGGTGGCCAGTTTGATTCCCGGTCAGGGCACATGTCTGGGTTTTGGGTTCAATCCCTGGTTGGGCGTGTATAAGAGGCAACTGATGAATGTTTCTCTCTTGCATGGATGTTTCACTCTCTTTCTCCTTCTCTCTCCCCCTCTCTAAAATAAATAAATTAATTTAAAAAAAAAGACCTTGCCCCTTCATCCTCTCCTCCCTCCCCAGTGGGCTGATGCCATGGTCAGGCCTCAGTCCTCCCTAGTTAATGGGCATTTGATAGTCATTCTTGTGGAGCTGCACTTTTTTTTTTGGTAATCCTCACCTGAGGATATGTTTATGGATATGTGTGTGAGAGAGAGAAACATCGATTGGTTGCCTCCCATACATGCCCGACTGGTGAATGAACCCATAACCTAGGTATGTATCCTACCAGGGGTCAGACCTTTTGGTGCATGGGAAAGATGCTCCCTAACTGAACCACCCGGCCAGAGCATGGAGTTGCACTTCTAAGGAAAGTGAAATCTGGTTTCTTTTCTTCCGAACTGAAAGGGTTGAAAGGAAGAATAACTTCCTCATCTTCCCCTTTATTTTTTGGCTCAGGATTGGAGGTAATATCTACTACTTGAGTGGTTGGCTGTGGTTTATTACCTCTGCATAAACCTTTATTACCTTTGAATTGATCATTTGCCCACTGTCAACTCTTAGTAGAATATCACCTCCAGAACAGTGGAGAAGTCAATTGAATCTTATGCATATGATTTCATTTCTATACCCCTGATTTTTTTTAAAGCCTAGCTATTGAATAAAAAGTATGATACCCTTATAAATATGTTGGGATTAAAGATCAAGGCACAGTGATGGGCAGCCCATCAATTACTATGAGCAGGGAAGGTAGGACATATTCAGGGTGATACATTGGGGTAGAAGGTAATCTTTCTTTCTTTTTTTTCTTTTTTCCATTTTTGGAAAGGAGAGAGTGAGAGAAACATCGATTCATTGTTCCACTTATTTATGCATTCATTGGTTGATTCTTGTATGTGCCCTGATGGGGAGTAGAACCTGCAACCTTGGAATATCAGACTGATGCTCTAACCAAATGAGCTATCCGGCCAGGGTGGGAGGTAGCCTTTTATAACCCAGTAATTACCAATCTCTGATAATCCAAGGTTGCTTAGTAGCAAGAAATTTTGCTGATTGTGTGTCTGGGCCCTGGTTTAAGTTACTGTCTGTGTGGGTTAGTGACCAGGGCTTTGCAACCTGAGTGTGTCTATGACTGTTACCTATCTTCATACTTCCCCAACTCCCTACTGTTTTCCCAGGCCTCGAGTGAGGTGTCTGCCCATGAGAATTCAGTCTACTCTTATGTTTTCATTTTCTAGAGTCGTAACATTAAGGCTTAGTGTTCCACCCTTTAGATCGTATGTTCAAAATAGATAAAAAGGTAAAGTAATACATAAGTTGAAGAATCTAGTGACTTTACCTGTTTTTTTCAATTTTTATTTATTGATTATAGAGAGAGAAACATCGATTTGTCCCTGCACCCTTTTATGCATTCGTTGGTTGATTCCTGTACCTGCCCTGACCGAGGATCAAACCAGCAACACTGGCTTCTCAGGACAATGCTCTAATCAACTGAGCCACTCAGCCAGGGCTCCTGTTCCTTAAGGATGTAGTGTATATTATGTCACTCACCTAAATGACCCTTGATCAGCTTATCATCTGTAATTATTTCTTTTTTTTTCTTTTATGTTTTATGTAGTTATTTTTCTATTGTGATATGTTTTCAATTTTTATTTTTTTTATTTTATTGATTTTTTTAAGAGAAAGGAAAAGAGAGAGAAAAAGAAAGATCGGTTTGTTGTTCCCCTTAGTTTTAAAGTGTAGAGTTTTATGATGGCCCATCCTCTTTTCCTATGAAACAATGTATGTGAGCCACACAAATGTTTTTAAAAATAATTCATCCTCACAGACGCTGAGAAACCGTAAGAGAAACAAATTTGTTAAATGTACCCAGAACTTTGGAATTGAGTTCAAATTCTGCTTTTTGCCACTGCCTCCCCCCAACCCTCCAGTTTCATCCTTTAGATAAGGAAGCTGGGGCACAGGAAGGCAAAAAGGAGTGAGTAGCCTAAGATCACAATGAGGTAACTGGAAACACAGGGAATAAAAATCAGGCTTGCTGGATGATAAAGCCCTTACACTACGCAGGACTGCCTCTAGTTTTGCTTCCTGTTTGCATAATAACTCCTTCGCTTCAGTAGCAGGGTTGGAGAATCCCCTCACCCCTGGAAAGCTATACTCAGCCCTCATCTTAGTTTTATCTGGGAGTGAAACTAACTATGGCCTATAGGCTGGCCAGAGCCTAGACTTCCTCCCATAACCTACTAACCTATCTTTCCATTTCAGGCCTCTAAGGCATTGTTTTTAAAACATTTTTATCACAACTAACATTTTTTTAAAAAGCATTTTGCATCATAATTTAGTGTGTGTATACATACTCAAGTGACATATTCACAGCCTGATTCTTACGCTTACTATTTGCAGTATACTTGATTTTTTTTAATATACTGATAATGATCCCCCAAGTGATTTCAAGGTCACTATTGGCTTATAGCCACCATTTGAGAACTACTACTCTAAAAGTTTGAGGGTGAAAACAGCTAAAGGACTGTGTAAGAACTGTTTAATATTTGTTAAGAAGCTAATTAAAAGCCCTGGCTGGTGTAGCTCAGTGGATTGAGCGCGGGCCTGCAAACCAAACAACTGCGGTTCGATTCCCAGTCGGGGCACATGCCTGGGTTGCAGGTCAGTTCCCAGCAGGGGATGCACGAGAGGCAACCATACATTGATATTTCTCTCCCTCTCTCCTTCCTTTCCCCTCTAAAGATAAATAAATAAAATCTAAAAAAAAAAAAAAGAAGAAGCTAATTAATACTGAGTTTTGCAGTACTGGTTCCCAGAATTTTGGATTTCATGGACCAATAAATTTAAATTTGGGAGTTTTATTTTTCTAAGTAATTATATGTAGAAAGTTTATACTGCCTGTCACCATTATTTTTTTAAGCATGTAAAAAAACAAACACTTGCTTAGAAAACTGTTTTTAAAAATATATTTCCTCCGTGGCTGGTGTGGCTCAGTGGATTAAGGGTAGACTGTGAACCAGTGGGTCACCAGTTCAACTCCCAGTCAGGGCACACACCTGGGTTGCGGGCCAGGTCAGGTCCCCAGTAGGGGATGTGCGAGAGGCAACCATATATTGATGTTTCTCTTCCTCTCTTTCTTCCTCCCTTCCCCTCTGTCTAAAATAAATACATAAAATCTTTTAAAACATATATGATATATATTTCCTTTTACAAAAAATTATGTAGAATGAAAAAAATCTGAATTCTTCACATGCCACTTTCCTCAGTTCCACTCTCCTCAGAGGTAACCACTGTTAACAGAGAGATGTGTATCTTTCCATACCTTTTTCTATGTAAATTTTTCTTTTTTACAGAAATAGGATCCAACATGTGTTTTAGCCTAAAACTTTTTAAGATTTTATTTATTTTTTAGAGAGAGGGGAAGAGAGGGAGAGAGGAAGAGAAATGTCGATGTGTGAGAGAAACATTAATCAGTTGCACGCCCCCAACCAGACCTGGCCAGGGACCTGGCCTGCAACCCAGGCATGTGCCCTGACTGGGAATCGAACCGGTAGCCTTTCAGTTGGCAAGCTGACAATCAACCCCTAGCACCAGCTAGGGCTAGTCTACAACTTTTTGTTTTTAACTTTATAATGGGTCTGAGAGGTTTTCCCATGCAATATATATATTTGGGAGAAAAATGATTCTATGAAAGAAATTAGAAATCTCATTATAAAGAATGTTCTAAGTCAGGGGTGTCAAACTCATTTTCACTGGGGGCCACATCAGCCTCGCAGTTGCCTTCAAAGGGCCGAATGTAACTTTAGGACTGTGTACATGTAACTGATCCTTAACAGTTAAGCCAGAGCTCGGTGCCGCTGCTGCCGGTAGAAACAAGGTGGAGGGCCGTATTCGGCCCACAGGCCTTGTGTTTGCCACCTGTGCTCTGAGTTGGATAAATTTAGCTTTACTAAAAACTTGCTATATTGTCTTTATTTTTACCATTTCATCATAGACGAGTGAAAACTTAATCACAAATGGCACATGTGGATTTGGAGCCCTAGGACTCACTGGCCTGGGGGACAGTAGAACGCCCAGTAGGATCCGAGTAGCTCGTTCCATTCTCCTGTCCTGCTCTGGTGTACCTTGGGGCTATTCTGGGTTCTCACGTCTCTGCCAGCTTTCTCTCTACACTTTTTTTTCTATCTCTTTTATATCATGGCTGCTTTTTAGGAATATATTGACAACTAATACTGAGTTATACTTTGGTATATTAAATTGATCTTTTCTGTGAATGAGAGCCACTCAGTAGCAGTACCTGTCGTATTTATTAGCACTATGCTAAATAAATTTTCACTTAATCCTCATAGCCACTCTATGAAGTAGATGTTTTTCCCATTGTATAAAAACTGAAAGTTAAGGTTTGGGCAGAAAAATTTTCTTGATGTCATATTAATGATTAGTAACTTAGTAGCCATTTGAGCACTTTATGTCAAATACTTAGAGTTCTTTATATATATATATTATCTCATTTAATCCTTACAACAGCCTTATGAAGGAGGTCCTCATAAGGCCCATTTTACAGATGAGAAAAGGAAAATATAAATAAGATTTAGTAACTGGCCCAAAGTTTCACAACTAGTAAGCAGAACTGTAAAATGAACCAAGTTAATTGGATTCCATGGCCTTTGTCCCTCCGAACTGCCTCCTGTGTGATGTTTCTGTCTCTTTTGTCTTTACTGCCTGTTCTGTCTTTACTGGGATTGCAAAAATGTTTAACCCTGATTTGGCTCCAAAACAACTTGCTATAATGACAAAATAATGTTTCCGCACATGTGCCAGAGTATGATGTTTGTGGAGTCACTAGTCACCCTTGGAGGAGGGAAAAGATTAATTTGAACAAGCAAAGTACAACCCAAGCAACACGTAGGCTTTAGAGAGTTTTTGCATTCTCTGAATTTACTAACTTGTCTTTGAATGTCGTGGTTCCCTTCCCCTCAGGGTCAGGATGATGAAATACTCAGGTTTAGATGATTGGGTCCCAAAGTCTCAGCTTCTCTCTTCTTTCTGTCTCTCTCTCTGCCTTCTCTGGCACCATCCCCTGCAGATTCCTGCATGTGTTTAGAAGGTACACCTTTCTCTGCCTCGAATTTGGAGGGCTACAGCTACAGCTGTTGGGCCAGTCCCGTATGGAGGGTAATCTAATCCCTAAGCACCAGGAAGACAGCTGCGAGTTGAGAGCAGGTCAAGCCTACTGACTTTTAGACGTGAGATCAAGACTGTTTCAGTCGTGGAAAGGTGGCAGAAGCCAAATGAAAGAGTTGATACCAAATGCAGTCTGTTGATTGTGTTTCTCTGCTTACCTTTGGCCAGAAGTGAGAAAGGATAGATTTTCCTGGCAATTGG